>JASGCC010000154.1:549254-774650 GCA_030067915.1 Hydractinia echinata
CGTGGACAGACAAACGGACGGAATACGGCTATTATTAAAGAGATATAAGCCTCAGATTTTGCCAAAATAATACGAACAAAATAAGAACAGCTTTAGCCTCAAATCATTGTTTCCAAAACTAAGAACAAAACGAAGATTTTGCCATTGTGTCATAAGAATAAACCAGGATTGAATTTCTCTTCCAATTTCCTCTCAAGCTAATGATTGTTTGTAGTCGTTTCTTTTCTCTGACTCGATTGTTTAAAAACACAATTATATTTAGTAACAAAAATATCTATGTTACTAAATAAAAACATAAATCAACCTCGATCTCTCTTTTTTCTTGTTGTTATTATATCAAAAGAGAAAAAAAAAAATCTTAGCGCCAAGGTTGAACATAAATTTCGGATAAATTTTTAAGAAAAAATTCTATAATGGGAACAAAATGAGACTGAATTCTAAAGTTGTGTTCTTACTGTTAAAAATAAAAAAACAAACAAACAGCCTCAGGTCAGATTGTTGTAAAAAGACGTGTATTTTAATTCTGCAGGTACTGACGGAGTTAGGGTGGTTTGAGTGAGCAGTAGAATTTAAAACATATCTTTAATGTTCTTGAGGTTGTAAAGTTATTTTGTCAAAAGTTATAACAGTACTTTTATCGTATGCGCAGTTACCTCAACTTCGTCCCCATGGCATTTTACCTCTTTGATTAATTTGATAGCGACCGCTCCGTAATAGCGCTTCAGGGGCAAGAGACATTGGGGATAAGGGTGCAGTGACCTATCCATTAATTCTTCTACATTTGATTTTTGCCGGTAATTTGCTTTTTATAAATAAAAAAATGACGTCATAGTGGGGAAGATTAAAACGAGGTCGTCTGTGTTTACTTTAGGAAAATGGGTTACACCATGGTCGAGGTGGCTTGACTGTTCGTGTGACACCAAAACAAGATATCGCTATCGGGAATGCAAAAATGGTGAAGGCGTGTGCCCTGGACCCCCCATGATGAATGAAGTTTGCAGCCCTACCTCATGTTTTAGTAAGTTTTTCGTGTTCGTTTTTTACTGCGTTCAACAATCCTTTTTGTTAGAGGATCAAGAAATACAAAAATAAGATGTTGATAGCCTCGAAATATCAAATGAAATGAGCCGACTTGTCAACTGAGAGATTTTCTATTTTCGTTACGTACAGTCATCTTTATGTTTCAATTGTTGTCTTATAATGTTTTTTGTCACTTATGTTATATATTGTCACTACTATTATATATATCAAGAAAACACTTAATTAAGTTCGTTTATCAGTCATCAATTGACTTCCAGTATTGGCTTTTTACCCAATGAGAGTGCATGTAAAAAAATAGTTTTGAACGTTTGTAAACAGTTGCAAATCATCTGTTTAACCGAGGTTTAAAGAGAGAACTCTAATGATTAAAGAGAGAACTCTAATGATTATCCGCAGTAGCTCATAACTCCATGCTTTTTTAGATGCGGGAGATTGGGGTGAATGGTCTGCATGGAGTTTAGAGTGTTCTGCTGAATGCGATGTAGGTATCGTCAATCGCACACGACCGTGTATTAAAAATGATAAGATAATCACACAAGAAATGTGCGAGGGAGCAGAAGAAAAGGGTACAGAGACGAAAGGCTGTAATTATCATCCGTGCGGTGAGTAATTAAATATGCTTGTAATATCATCTGGCACCCTCGTCCCCAGGGTTTTTTGCCTTTTTGATATGAAAGAAGTCGGCGAAAAATATTTTTCGCGTCATCTAAAAAACCCTGGGGACGAGGGTGATCATTTGGTTTATTTTGAAACTTTTGATACCCCGAGCAAGCTTGCTTGATTACTGCGCCTAGCCAAATTATTTAAATTTTTATAGTCACACCTTAATTTCCAATGAATATTTCACGTGAAAGTTGTGCTGAAAAATCAGGGTTTCTACCTCTTTCCAATATTAACCCTACTTTTTATATATCGTTGTTATACTTACAGTGTATGGAAGTTGGTCAGAATGGTCGTCATGGCTACAATGTTCCAGCAAATGCAGAAATGGCGTCACCTCTAGAATACGAACATGCTTAACATCTGCTCCAAGTAAAGGGGGAGTCCGATGCATTGGACACAACCGTGAACGGAGAAATTGTACAGTTGCTTGCCCCGAACACTTTAAAAGTAAGCTTTATACTTTAAAGTAAAAAAAAGAAGGAATTCTATCATCGACATGTACATGATTTTCATGGCGTATTATTCTATATTTTAGAGACACTCATCGATCCCTTCACTGAACACAAAGAACAATACAACAATATTATTAGGACTGCTCGTACATGGTCACAAGTAATGTGGACTTGTATACTGATCCAACTTTTTCTCATGGTAATAGCAGTGGGTTCTATATGTTTCCTGTACAGGAAGGAAAAGAGGTAAGCGGAGTTCCAATTACTACCACTCAATTTAATTCGCTGCTCCAAGATGAAAATATGCGCACTTAAAAGCAAACAGTAGAATATCCTCGTGTTAGGGTCCCTTCTTACATAAACATCTAACTGAACGAAAAGTCTGATTTCAAAGTAAACACTTGAGTATGAAGCCAATCTGTTTTTTTACCTTCCTCCCCTTCCTCCCCTTGTTTGCTTAAGTTTGCTTCTTACGTACTAAAAACCTTAAGTCCTCCCTTGTACAAAACATACAATGCCATGCGATTCATAATAATTACCCTAACCAAGAAACACGAAGCCAGTTCTTGCAACACTAATGAAACAAAATAAAAAGCTTATAATTTTTTCACATCTTGCCATCGTTATAACTCACTACTTGCAAAAATTAACCAGAATTTATGCAAAGCCATTCACAATCATTCAGAAAGAAAACATAAAACAAATTGATCTGCCCCCTCCCCTTGTTCGTTTTCGCCCGGACGAACATAGTTTATGGATGTCCCAACACGCGACTTTGCGTAGAAAAAGAAAGTGACAAAATAAATTTGTCTTCCATTCTCAGTCGCAATTCTAAGCTTTTTATTCTTCAAAAACAAGTCCAAGTTAAGCAACAATTAGAAAGTGTTCAATTCTTTTAAAATTATTTCTACAGGACCAAAAATATCATGGACACTTGGGACGATATACCTGATATTATAATATCGTCCACATCCAATTCAACATCCCCAATAACGGATTCACCAGAGTCTAATAGTGTGAATCACCTAAATATCGAATATTGGATAGATATAGCGAATGAATGTTATATGACGAGAAAGGATGATGCGAACCAATATGGTATGGAGTCAGTGGAATATTCAACAGTTCAGTTAGAACATGATAAACCAGATTGCGTCGTGGATGTCCAACCAGTGCATGAAGAAGTACCTGAGGATGTTATTTCCTATTGTAATATAGGCCAGCAAGATAAAGGTTTAGAAATCGATCAGAATCAAGTTCTGAAAGACGAAGATACCTTAGAAAGCCCTCCATCAAATTCCCATGTAATAATTTTACCAAATAGATTACAAGACGGAAACATGTACAGCTACGAAGAACAAGAACAAGAAGATTGTATGAATAGAGAGAGCCTACATCGGAATTCACAACACTTCCTTCAACAGCCAGAAAAACAGGAAAGCCAAATCATTGTAGACAATGATCCACATGCAATAACTGAGAAATGTTCGAGTGAACAGCTATTGGAAACACTGCTTCAAAAGGACGATATAACCACAGATATTGAAAACAATCAGAAAATGGTAAGAAAACAGCCATCAATTGATTCTTTGACAAGTGAGAAAGTAGATTCTCAACATAATCTTGGTGAAAGCATTGGTTATGAGACGCACGGAAAAGGAGAAAGCATGCATCATGGTCCGCAATACTTCCTACAGCCGCCACAGAAACTAGGAAGTTCCACCACTGTGGACAGTGATGCACGTGCGATAACTGAGAAGGATTTGACTAAACACCCATTTGAGTCGATGCTCCAAGATGACCATATGCGCACAAATATTGAAAACACACAGAAAATGTCAAAAGATCAGCCAACAATCGATACTTCTGCAAGTGATCAATTAAATTACCAACAAAATCTTGGCGAAGGCATTCGCTATGAAAAGCATGCAGAAGGAGAACGCATGTACCATAGTCCACAACTCTTCCTACAGCCACCGCAGAAACAGGAAAACACAATCATCGTGGACTGTGACACACGTGCGATAACTGAGAATGATTTAAATAAACACCCGCTTAAGTCGATGCTCCAGGATAACCATATGCGCATCAATACCGAAAACACAAAGACACATAATCCCAGTAAAATATTTAAAGGTAAACTAGCACAAAACGAAAGCGCAGAGAGTTCCTTAGACCAATCGAGCAGCACGGAAACGTTGCTGGGAAGCAACCATAGTGATGATATACTGTACGCAGACGTGAAACATTTGAAAGTTCTTGTGATGGGAATATCTCCGGAAAAAAGCATTGGGTTGGTGCAGACAAAAAGAGGAAAAATGGAACCAGACTGCAAATCGAAGAACACAGTATCTATAAATGATGAAAAAAGAACAGATTTAAAACTGCTAGACAAGTATATCGTAAAAGAAAATAACACGCAGGAAAAAGTAAGAGATCTCCAACAACATAACTTTTCTGTAACTGAAACACAAGAAGTTCAACAACATAACTTTCCTATATCTGAACCCGGAGATGGCCAACAAAAGCTATATGGTGATATCAGCTATGAAAGAAATCAAGAAAGAGAAGTCATGCACCGCCAGAGGTTTACGCAGTACCAAACGCCGCCACCAATAGACAGTAATTTAACCATGAAGAACAATGGTGGATGTGTAATAAACGAGAAAAATTTAACCATGAAGAACAATGGTGGATGTGTATTAAACGAGAAAAATTTAACCAATAGTTCTAATGCATCAGAGTTTAGAGAGGAACATATATGTGCAAGTATTGCGAACAAACAAAATGTGATACAAAAACAGCAGCCATTTAATTCGTCTGTGAGTCACAAAGTGGGATACCAAGAGATGATTGGGGAAAATATGCAGCATCATTGTTCACAAAACTTCCCAAAGCCGCCACAAACAGAGGAAGATTCAACCATCGTGAACAATGATGTGTGTGCCGCAACTGAAAGAGATTGTACCAACAGCTTTTGCACAGCACTGTTCACAGATGAGTATGTTTCTAACGATACTGAAAACACAGATAGATTTATACAAGGACAGCCGTTAACTGATTCTTCTGTAAATCAAAGCGTAGATGACGAGCAAAATTTCAATGAAAACATTACCATGCATAGATATGGAGAAGTAGAAAGCACCCGGCATCAGAGTTCACAATACTTCCCAAAGCCGCCACAAATAGAGGAAGATCCAACAATCGCAGACAATGATGTATGTGCAACAAATGAGAAAGATTTTACCATCAGGTCTTGCAAAGCACAGTTCAGAGATGCGTATATTTTTAAGGATACTGTTAACACAGAGAGATTCATACAAGATCAGACGCCAACCAAATCTTCTATGAGTCAAAGAGTAGATGATCAACAAAATATCAGTGGAAATAATACCTTGGACTTATATGAAGAAGTAGAAGGCAAACAGCATCAGAGTTCACAACGCTTCCCAAAGCCGCCACAAATAGAGGAAGATTCAACCATCGTGAACAATGATGTGTGTGCCGCAACTGAAAGAGATTGTACCAACAGCTTTTGCACAGCACTGTTCACAGATGAGTATGTTTCTAACGATACTGAAAACACAGATAGATGTATACAAGGACAGCCGTTAACTGATTCTTCTGTAAATCAAAGCGTAGATGACGAGCAAAATTTCAATGAAAACATTACCATGCATAGATATGGAGAAGTAGAAAGCACCCGGCATCAGAGTTCACAATACTTCCCAAAGCCGCCACAAATAGAGGAAGATCCAACAATCGCAGACAATGATGTATGTGCAACAAATGAGAAAGATTTTACCATCAGGTCTTGCAAAGCACAGTTCAGAGATGTGTATATTTTTAAGGATGCTAATAACACAGAGAGATATATACAAGATCAGACGCCAACCGAATCTTCTATGAATCAGAGAGTAGATGATCAACAAAATATCAGTGGAAATAATACCTTGGACTTATATGAAGAAGTAGAAGGCAAACAGCATCAGAGTTCACAACGCTTCCCAAAGCCGCCACAAATAGAGGAAGATTCAACCATCGTGAACAATGATGTATGTGCCGCAACTGAAGGAGAATTTACCAACAGGTCTTGCAAAGCACAGTTTAGAGATGAGTATATTTTTAAAGATACTGAAAATACAGAGAGATTCATACAAGAACAGCCGTTAACTGATTTTTCTGTAAATCAAAGAGTAAATGACGAACAAAATTTCAGAAAAGATAATACCATGGATAGATATAGAGAAAGAGAAAGCACGGAGCATCAGAGTTCACAATACTTCTCAAAGCCGCCACACATAGAGGAAGACCCAACCATCGTGGACAATGACGTATGTGCAACAAATGAGAAAGATTTTACCACCAGGTCTTTCAACGCACAGTTCGAAGATGAGTATGTTTCTAAGAATACTGAAAATACAGAGAGATATATACAAGGGCAGCCACCAACTGCTTCTTCTATGAATCAGAGAGTGGATGATCAACAAAATCTCAGTGGAAATAATACCTTGGACTTATATGAAGAAGTGAAAAGCACCCAGCATCAGAGTTCACAACGCTTCCCAAAGCCGCCACAAATAAGGGAAGATCCAACCATCGTGGACAATGGTGTTTGTACGACAACTGAAAAACATTTATGTGAGGATGTATATAGGTATACCGAAAGCTCAGAGAGATTATTGCAAGAACAGCTGCCAATTGATGCAAGTAAGAAAGTTGATTGCAAGCAATGTCTCGGGGAAAATAAGAACTTTGAAATTCATGGACGAAGAGAATGCACCCAGCATGATAGTTCACAATACTTCCCAAATCCGCCACAAATAGAGGAAGATCGAACCATCGTGAACAATGATTTGTGTGCAACAACTGAAGGAGAATTTACCAACAGGTTTGATCAGGCAAATTTCGGAGATGAGTATGTTTTTAAGGATTCTGAAAACACACAGAGAATCTTACAAGAACAAGCGCCAACTGATTCTTCTGTAAACCAAAAAGTAGATAACCAACTGAATGTCATTGGAGATAATACCCTGAATAGATATGGAGAAATGGAAGGTACACAGCATCAGAGTTCACAACGCTTCCCAGAGCCGCCACAAACAAAGGAAGATTCAACCATCGTGGACAATGATGCGTGTTACGCAACTGAAAGAGATTGCACCAACAGGTCTTGCACAGCACTGTTCAGAGATAAGTATGTTTGTACGGATACTGATAACACACAGAGATTCATACACGAACAGCCGCCAACTGATTCTTCCATGAATCAGAGAGTAGATGATCAACAAAATCTCAGTGGAAATAATACTTTGGACTTCTATGAAGAAGTAGAAGGCAAACAGCATCAGAGTTCACAACGCTTCCCAAAGCCGCCACAAATAGAGGAAGATTCAACCATCGTGAACAATGATGTGTGTGCCGCAACTGAAGGAGAATTTACCAACAGGTTTGATCAGGCAAATTTCGGAGATGAGTATGTTTTTAAGGATTCTGAAAACACACAGAGAATCTTACAAGAACAAGCGCCAACTGATTCTTCTGTAAACCAAAAAGTAGATAACCAACTGAATGTCATTGGAGATAATACCCTGAATAGATATGGAGAAATGGAAGGTACACAGCATCAGAGTTCACAAAACTTCCCAAAGCCGCCACAAACAGAGGAAGATTCAACCATCGTGGACAATGATGTGTGTGCCGCAAGTGAAAGAGATTGTACCAACAGGTCTTGCACAGCACTGTTCAGAGATAAGTATGTTTGTACGGATACTGATAACACAGAGAGATTCATACAAGAACAGCCGTTGACTGATTCTTCTGTAAATCAAAGAGTAAATGACGAACAAAATTTCAGTAAAGATAATACCATGGATAGATATAGAGAAAGAGAAAGCACGGAGCATCAGAGTTCACAATACTTCTCAAAGCCGCCACAAATAGAGGAAGACCCAACCATCGTGGACAATGATGTATGTGCAACAAATGAGAAGGATTTTACCACCAGGTCTTTCAACGCACAGTTCGAAGATGAGTATGTTTCTAAGAATACTGAAAATACAGAGATATATATACAAGGGCAGCCACCAACTGCTTCTTCTATGAATCAGAGAGTGGATGATCAACAAAATCTCAGTGGAAATAATACCTTGGACTTATATGAAGAAGTGAAAAGCACCCAGCATCAGAGTTCACAACGCTTCCCAAAGCCGCCACAAATAAGGGATGATTCAACCATCGTGGACAATGGTGTTTGTGCGACAACTGAAAAACATTTATGTGAGGATGTATATAGGTATACCGAAAGCTCAGAGAGATTATTGCAAGAACAGCTGCCAATTGATGCAAGTAAGAAAGTTGATTGCAATCAATATCTCGGCGAAAATAAGAACTTTGAAATTCATGGACGAAGAGAATGCACCCAGCATCTTAGTTCACAATACGAAGAAATTGAAAACATGCAGGGCCAAAGCTTACAAAGTTTTTCAAAGGCACGGCAAATAGAAGAAAGTTCGATCATCGTGGAGGGTGCATGCTGTATTTCTGATGATAATGAATTGCTTATTGATTCTGAGTATGACAACCTTGATTTGTGTGCGTGCAATTCCAGTTGTGTAATCGAGCAACTGATTGATTCGTCACCAAATGCATGCATAGAAAAGTCAACCGATTCAAATCTGCTTGTTTCGGAAGCGCACATGAAAGGAAGCTGGCATTCGTTTCATGGAGAAGATGATCATGATGCAATAGCAAACCCTGAAAATAAAAACAACCAGGACACGACCATTTTTGCTAAGGAAAAGAAGAAGAAGAAAAAGCGATTTAAGATGCTGTCGAAAGCTGTGAAAGCTACACAACGCACTTTCCAACGAGTAAGAAAATCAGATAAGTCGAAGGATGAAAACATAAAGAGAAAAAATTCATCTTCAGTCAGCATGCTTTCTTGTGTTCAAAGTTCAACCGAAATGGAAGATAAGAGGGATAAGATATACAGGAGAACATCAGAAGAAGCCTCGAAATTGTTTCCAACAGTTTGGTTGGAGAAAGAAGTTGATAGTCCGCTCATAACTGGTCAGACAAATTCAAAAAAGAAGAGGATTGTCTTACATCTCTTGAAGTGCTTCAAAACACGGTATGTAAATATTAACGAATATTATAGCTGTATTGGCAACTGCCTGTAGAAAACGATGAGATATCACTTTGTAAAATTGTTGAGTATGTTGCGTTATAATATAGATGAAAAATAAGTAACACAACTTCGTTCGACGTGATGAGATATCACTTTGCTTTTCTTTGGTCAGGTAAAACAAGCAGTTCCACTTACTGCTCTGACATCCGATAAACGTAAAAACCTTGCTGAATCCTCCTTGGTAAATACAACGACGGTTTATCAACCAATCACGTTCGCTCCACTACCAGCAAAATTGAGCACGAGAAAGATGCATGCAACAACAAAAGACGCGCAACTTTTCGTCGACAGTAACCATAGACACCAACAAAGTGACGTTCGTCAACAAACGTCACTTGGAAAAATCGATTCATCTGCGTGCGATGTTATACAACATACACGTCAATCAAAGTCCGACAGTTCATGTCTTTTCTGATCGTCGGCGAGAGCACATTTAAAAAATTGGAAATCCAGCAAATATTTATTTTATTTGTGTATATTTATAAAATAAAAAAAAATATTCCTTTCTTAACTCTTCTTATTGATTTATTTACTGCTGCATTGTATGACGTATTTGCTCCATGACGTCAGAAAAATTTTTCTAGCTACCGTTTCCTGCGCTACCAGTATAGCTAAATAATTGATACACATGATTACATCATCGTCAGATCAGTCAGGGCTTTTTGGTATAAGATAATGTGTGTGGGGCGGTAAGTAATATTTCTAAAGTAAATTCATGAAAATTTCTTATGCTTAGTCTACTTAGTCTATTGATTCTAGCCTCATTTTAGAGTGTCTAAAACTTTCCCTGAAATTTCTGGCCAGCTGGAAAAGATTCGAATCTAAGTAGTCCGAGTAATGTTGCAAACTGTGTTGCATAATTTTTAAAATTTCCAAAATTGTTTTTCGTTCTGCTCCGTTTCTATCCAAACTGAAAGCAATTCAAATTTTCTTACAGACAGAAACAATTTCAATGAGCTTTCCGACTATCTAGAGGTGCTAATTTTAAAACCATCACCTTAAGGAAGACCATGGTTTTCCTCGCGGAGACAATAAATTTAAACCTAACGCCAAAAAAACAAAATAGTTCCTGCAGCACTGCGGAAATAATTATAAGTTATAAAACAAAAAATAATTAGCAGAACTAACGACCAATCAAATTAGAGTAACTATTCAAGTTCCAACCAATCAAATTAGAGAGTAACTATTCAAGTTTCAATCCGTTTTGTTTTGTTCTTTATCACCGAGCTTCAAAATACTGATCGCTAAATAGCAACATTTAAAAATAGCGGTATTTTTAAGTCTTAAAAGAAGACGTGTAACTCCAGGATATAGCGTTTATGATCATCCGAGATATGACAAAAAGTCGTAATTGATGCCATTATGACATTGTCAAATTTAATTAGGGAATAATACTCTCTATTGATGGAACTGACGGTTGGTCGTGAAACAATTGAATGTCATAGGAGACCTTTATAAAATTAAAAAATTAATGACAGAGATTTGTAAAATGTTTATATAAAGATTTAGTTTCCTATGGTACACGAAAATTTAAGTTTTTAACAAGCGTCCTTATAACGTGGCTTGTTGAACTACAGAAATGAAGATACAATGAAAGTACGGTTGTCAAAATTATCCTTGATTAGTTTATTCTGTTATATTACACTATCTTTGTTACTATTAATTTACGTGAGAGAAAATGTGAGAGAAAAAGTTAAAGAGCTGAGACAATCTGAGTTTAAAAAATTATCAAAAAAGAAGGAGGTTGGAGATAAATATGATGATATAAAAAAATTACCACAGAATGAAGTTGAAGATAAACAAGTTGTATATACCACGAGCGAGAAAAAGATTAAAAAACCTTTTAAATCTATTCTTATATATTCGACATTGTTTGGGTTGGAGTATTGGCCCACTTTAAGTTTGAAAGAAATCAAAACATTTATGAATCGTTGTGACGTCACAGAGTGCTCGATCACTTACGATAAAGAAAAAATCAGTTCAGTGGACGCTGTACTGTTTCATGGTGTTGACGTAAAAAACAATAAACAATTTGCACCGTCTATTTTACGGAATGTTTCAACGCAAAGACGACGGGATCAAAAATGGGTGTTTTTTATCCAGGAAAGTCCAGATAATTACAACGATTTTTCGGAATACGAAGGCTTATTTAATTGGCTTATGAGTTATAAATATACATCAGACATTCAAAACCCATACGGTCATTTTAAACCTCTTGATCCATGGGACCCTATTCCTTCAAAGACAGTAAATTACGCACAAAACAAAGATAAAGTTGGCGTATGGTTCATTAGCAATTGTGGTCACCCGCGCGATAACTTCATGAAGGAACTGAAACGATACGTTCCCATCACAGTCGGGGGTAAATGTGCCATGAAAATATTTAACAAAGAAGAGAAGTGTGACCAAGGTTCAGCCGACTGCATCACTTTAATTAAAAGGCATAAATTCATTTTTGCTTTCGAGAATTCCTTCTGCGATTATTACGTCAGTGAAAAGTACTGGAACAAAGGAATTGATTTAGGTTTAGTCCCTGTTGTCATGGGAGCGCGTTATGACAACTATAATGTTATACCAGGCTCATATATTGACGCTTCGAAGTTTAAATCTATAGAACAGCTTGGGAGCTACTTAAATTATCTAGATCACAATGATACAGCTTACAACGAATATTTCTCTTGGAAAAGAAAGTATAAGCGGATAGGATATGAAAAAATGTGTGAACTATGTAAGGCGCTGCACGAAAACAGATATGCTAGACGATATAAAGATATTTGGTCTTCAAAAGAAGACTGTGCACCGTTTGAATGGAAAAAAGAAATGATGAAACATATGTCAGAAATATCGAGAAGAAAATCATAAATGCTGGTTTTACATTTGCTGACGTCATCATAACATTGCATGAAGCTTTTACGATCCCAACATAATGAGATGTTTATACGCATCAAGCAATGAATCGAGAAACACTTTATTTTTAATCAATTCAGCCTCCTAGAAAGCTAACTTCTGATGCAGCTCATATTGCTTTTCGAAAATATCCGTTTCAATATCTTTCGCGTAAAATTTCTCAATGAACAGTGAAGAACAGTGATAGGGTTAGAGTTATAGTGATACAAGTTTACCAATGATCAAGATATATGTTAACTAACCGTAGTTATCTCTTATGCGTCACGTTCACTAGTAAATTTTGTTCACAGGGGATTATTAACATCCAAAACAAGATTATACAAATATCCAATTCAAATTAATAAAACCGACACATATGTGGAGATATTACAATTTTTTTTATTAAAAAGAGAATTATTTGTAACAATAGCAAACTATTATAAGGATTCTCAACATGAATTTAAAAAATGTGATTTGCAAATTTGAATTTGTAAGGATACCCTAACGCTAACGAATACACACAAACAAACAATTAACACAATCGATACATAACTGGAATACTATTTTGAAGAAGATTTTGACAATATGAAAATATTGAGACTGGAACTTTAAAATTAAGAAAGAGATTCTTTATTTTCGCACATCTGATTAAATAGTAATTTATCAGTTGATTAGTCTCTAAATCAAATCCAAATAGTTTCAGCAAAACGTCTAATTCAATAAACTTAACAAAACTTTCGTTTCACTAAATTAAACGAAACCGAAAAACCAAATCGGCAATTTTAAAACTACATCAAATTTTGATTGACAAGCATCAGCCTCGTCCCCAAAGCCTAACAAACCCTGGGGACGAGGTTGTGACAAGCATAAAACAGCATGAAAATTGAGATTACTTTCTTTTCCGATTAAAATCCTTTTGCTTGCCATTCGTTCTCATGCATGCTTTAGTTTCTACACCATTGCCTATTTAAGAACAACATCAAAATGATCTCAAACAAAATCAAAATTGCATGCGTAAGCGTGATACCTTCTGACAAAAAAATGTATTACAGTAAGTGACAACCAATCTCGTTCCCAGGGCATTTTTGATAAGTTTGATAGCGGCTCCGTATTAACGGCTCAGGGGCTAAGAGATCCTGGGGATGGGGATGAGCGACAAAGGGCAAATTAGACTAGACTGTTAGGATAATAACTTATGAGACTCTCCGTAAACGTTTAGGTAAGCGTCTTCTATTTACGCGTTTCTTCTCGACCACCACGTCTAGTCACGTCATCTTTAATTGGAGTTTAGTACGTCGCTACAGCATCGTGTGATTTGTGGGACTAAATATTACACGTTAGAAGTAAGTTTTTGCGTCGGCTATTTAGGCTATTTTGAAAATATCCTGTATAAAACTTAGCCGTTTTTCAGATGTAACCGTGGCTGTTAAGCAAAAGAAGACGTGACATAGCGCATGCATTCTTAAATCAGAACAAACAAAACGCAATTTTCTGATAACACAAGGTAATCAAAAATATATTTGGGTCATCAAAAGTAAGTTCGATAGAACGTTTTTAGTTAAAACATCGTCGTGAGGTACCGCATTTTCTCTATTTAGCGCCGCCCTCTAATAAACGCCGTATCTATAATTTGGAATACGAAATAAGCGCCGCCCTCTAATAAACGCCGCATCACTTCTATTTTTAAATATGAATATTTTTCTTTCTTTTTCATCAATTCCTCGTGCAGGATTTTGTAAAAAAATTGTCAATGTAGAGAGTTTGTTGTTAAATTTCTATTCTAAAAATAAGACATATTTGTTCGCATTCTTACCTTACTTTCGCTCTTTGCCACAAGCGTTAACACAAAAAACGAGACAAAAATCCGTGCTCGTTTAATAATATACTTGTTAATCTTAAAAGTATAAGCATACTCATTTTTTATAAGAACCAACCAAGCACGGACAACTAGAAAGTGTTTCTTAAATTTGATATCCAATCAAATACATAAAGATGAAATAAATAAATGAAATGTTTCTTTCGTCTTTTAAGAAAAACAGGTAAATTAGAAACAGCAACTTTATTCGTTTGATTCATTTGTCTAGAAGTCCTGACAATATATCAAACATCAATAGACCAGCCATTACATATACATACGTGTTTCTAAATTAACCAGGAGCACCATCATAATTTTTCTTACCACCAGGAAATCGGAATAGTTAAGGTGGGAAAATCACGCTAGGACTCAAACGATTTTTCTGCGGTCAGAATACTGACTGCGCTTTTGATTGGTTAATTCTACTTTTTCTTTGCTCACGTGGTCAATATCGGAAAATCCTTTGTTTTGAGTGCGAATGGGCTGGCTTACTAGAACAATTATAATTAATTCTTATATTTTTTAAGAGGATACGATGTGACTACGTCGACTTTGTGTTCATTGGTTGGTTATAATTCAGGGTTTGCTATGAGGTGGATTTGAAATTTAGGGATTTGCACTGAGATTTGTCTAAGCTTTCGTTTGAGAGAAACTGAATTTGATATCCGCGAAGAAGATTACTTAACTAGGTAGGTTTCTAATAAGAAACATGAAGTTTAATTTAAAAAAAAAAAAAAAATGTAATAAGAAACAATGTTTTAATTGCGGATGGAGTCAATATAAAAAAAAATTAAAAAGATGTCCTTTTCTCACCAACCGTGTTCCCGTGGCCCTTAACCAAAGGCGAAGTATCGCCGACTGATGTCAGAAAAGATACTATATGTCCTGGGCACTAGGTTGCCCTCTATCCTCTTCTCACATTTAATTTTTATTTTTCGAAGGTCATGTTGCTATTTAAGCTTATCTTAAATCTATATATAAAATACGTTTGATCTAATAAAAACTCAGTCTTGACATAAACAATTCCATTAAGAAGGGACAGAATTTAATATTTGCACTGAAAAGATATAACATCCGTGATGATAGGAACGTTATTTTAGTGAAAAGCATTTGTGTTCACATCGGCACTCAATGCACTTGTTACTTGTGTTCACATCGGCATTCGATCAACTTGCTGTTTCTTTGTATCTACATCGGCACTCAATGAACTTGATATTCCTTTGTGTTCGGATCGGCACTCAATTAACTTGCTGATTATTTGTGTTCAATCAGCACTCAATGAACTTGACAATTATTTGCGTTCACATCGGCACCCAATAAACTTGTTGATCAACCGCCTGAGGGCGGTCGTCATCAGTTGGTTAGGGCGCGATATTATCCCTGATTCTATTTGGGCTTTTTTGTATGGAGTTGAACTTTGATGCGCAGCTTCGGTGCCATTTTATCTATTGTTAACGCGAGGCAAAACAACAGTACTCTTTGAATAAGGGAGATCATTTTTATTAACTCGAACATGTATGTTTGAGATGATGACTATCTCCATCAGTCGTTACGTAGGGACGAGTTCTCGACGTTGCCTAGTTTGTATCGGAGCAAGTAACACACAGTGAAGCAGGTTTTGCTGATAAATCCAAATATGCCACTCTGTTTTTAAAAGTTTTTTGTTTTCTCTTTTAAAATTTAATGATGTTAACCCGGATCCGAGAATTATGGAGTGTAGGATGGAAAATCACCTCGTTTTTACCTACGTCAAGCGTAGGTTGCTATTTATTTTACATATTAACTTAGCCTTTTTAAAAAAAGAAAAAAAATTGTCTGGCGGTCGCACCGGTGTGTCACCGTACTAGTTATTTATGTTCAATCAGCACTTAATGAACTTGATAATTATTTGTGTTCACATCGGCACTCGATCAACTCGAACAAATGTAGTTATTAACGAATCAGGTTTGAGTAAACAATTTGCACAACCAATCAGATTTAGGAAAATAGTTTGCACGTCCACATGTTGATAAATTTCCCAAAAAATCACACTGACGGCTTGCTCACACCTTTCTTGTCGCAATATCTCGCACTACCTGAAAAAAAAATTCTTTGGAAAACCTACGATTTTTTTTTTACCGACGAAAATCTTCCACCAAAATTTTCACAATTAAGTGTATTTTTTCTCGACAAACTTTTTCCCCGACAGGTAAATAATATTCCACGACCAATGTGCCTAACTAAAGGGATTATTTAACCTCGTGCCCAGGTACGGCGATGTTCCGTCTGAAATCATAGGCTAGAAAAAATCTAGGGACGAGGTTGGGGACTATTTTGTAGC
Organism: Hydractinia echinata; assembly: GCA_030067915.1. Lineage (NCBI taxonomy): Eukaryota > Metazoa > Cnidaria > Hydrozoa > Anthoathecata > Hydractiniidae > Hydractinia > Hydractinia echinata. Next base: position 565,661 of record JASGCC010000154.1, read on the forward strand.
TATTTTTGTTTTGCGTGACAACCTTCATCCATCCATCATAAAATGTTAATTTTAGATAAATAATTGAATCGAAAAATTTGAAAGAATAAAAAATTTCAATGTTGTATACTACCCAGACAAAAATTTGTCGGGAAAAAAAGTGACGAAATTTTTATTCCAACTTGAGCATTCGTTGTTTGCACATGTGCATTTTTAAGCGAAACTGAATATACTGAAGAGATTAGACTTTTTCCGGGAGGCTAGGTCCTACTTTTCATGGTTATCTATTTTTAAATGAAATTGATTGTACCGAAGAGACCGTTCTTTTTCTATAAGGCTAACTTTTCACGCTTTTCTATTTTTAAACGAAATTGATTGTACTGCAGAGAATACTCTTCTTCTCGGAGACTAAACTGAAACGTTTTTAAAAAACTATTGAGATGAAAAGAAGTTTAATAAGAAGAGCCATGAAATTGACATGACTGTTCAACTTGGCGGCAATTTCTGAACAAGTGGCTTGGAACGCAGTGGCGCTATGAGAAATTATTTTGTGACACGAAAATCAGAAAAAAAGCTCGAAAATTGGAAAAAAAGCCTTAAAAGTTGGAAAAAAGGTGAGGTAAGTAGCAAAAATAATATAATTAAAATTATAATTAAAATTAATATTTCGCAAAAAAGAAATAAAATTATTATAGAAAATTTCTGTGAAAAAAAAATTGTCAAGAAAAATAATAGTCCCTATTTATCCCTTCAAAACTTATGTTTGATAATCCGAAAAAAAAATACCTTAAAAGATTAATTTTAGCGAAAACTAATTCTCGCGAATTTGGCAACTAATATTTCGTGATAAAAAATATCTCGAATTTTGATAAAAAAAGATTTAATGACATTTTTTAAAAACAATTCATACAGATCCTTAAGGGCTTTATTTAGGTGACTAAAAATTGCTGAAATTGAAATCCACATAACTTATCTCAATGAATACCGTATAGAAAATCGACATTTTAAACCTTAAATAATTTTCAAATTCGATTTTTAAATAATTGTCAAAAAAATCGACACTGAGTAAAAATGTGGAAAATACGATATCATTAAAAACATGGCTAAATTAATGAGGTAGGAACCAAATTCAAACACCTTTTCAATTGTTTTTACAAATAAAAAATATATGTTGTCTGATAACCGAGCCTTCAAATTTCGGAAATGGAAAAAAATTTTGGCGATAATTGAATTTTTGCGAATTTCGCGAGTTTTTCAATAATTTTCGTGAGATTGATAAAAATAAAAATAAAATTAAAAAAATTAAAAAAATTAAAAATTATTGTTTCCCGCGGAAATTTATTTTCTCAAGGTAGTTGGTTTTTTTACCTCAAAAAATTTAATTTCAGGTTGATGAACAGCACGGATGAAACACCACACGAACAACCCGCTACAGCATTTTGATGTCGTATTTTAGCAAGAACGAGTACAGGTATGTGTTGCTTACTTTTATTTTTGTTATGTATTTGTTTGTGAATACACCTTTCCCGAATTTCATAAATTATAATAATTATGACGTCATTCAAAATTTTATAATGGTTTTATGCTCTTTAAGTAAGGATATTTATATAGAATATCAAATTATCATGAGAAAACTGAAGTTTTTAGAGCAATAAAATATTCTGGTTGAATTTTAGTTAGATTTGAAGAAAATAATTATTTAAAAAAAGTGGCTATTCTTAGAAAGCTCGGCTATATGAAGGGTTTGACCGTTACTTTCAGCTCGCAATTGAGGCACTTAACGAGCAGAAATATTTACGAAATTAGGTAATTTGTTCTACCTTTCGCTAAGCAACTTAGGGATAAGATCCATTTTTAGTATCGACCTCTTTAATTGAGTTTGGCATAATTAGGAAATTCGGGAAAGGTCTATTTCCACTCAAAAGCGTCCGTTGGAGCGGATCGGAATGGACAATTGTGATTTCTGGAATCTGATTGGTCAGAAAGTTGAAATCGTTTTAACTTTTCTTTCGGACAGCAACGGAAAAAAAATAAAAAACAAAACAAAAGAATAATTGGCAGATAGCCAATCAAATTTAAGTATTTTTCTTGTTCTTTTCCAATCTTTTTTGCTTTTGAGTGGAAATCCACCCTTAGGTCAAAGTTTTGAAAACTTTAAATTTTTATTCATGATTGACAACGCAATTAATTTACGAAAAAAGAAATTTCCACTCAACCTCGTTCCCAGGGCTCCTTTCTTCTTTCTAATAATCTCGGCGGGCAATAATAAATAGAAAAAAGACCTTAGGTACGAGGTTGAGTCACAAGGCATTTTGTTAAAAAGCACTAATAATATCAACGTATTGAACTCGCTTATTTGTTGTATGGGTGTTTTGTTGTCTCGATTGTTTTCGCCAAGTTGTTTTTATCTACATTTAATTTTTCTTCGACTTAAAAAAAAATATACATGTTTTTTTTATAAGAAATTGAAATTCCAAAATAAGACTTAAGGATGCTTATGAAATGTACTTTTACTGGTCAATTGCAACGTCACAGATTTAAATTTCGTACTAAAACTCTCTAAGTACTTGGAAGTCATCTAAATGACGATTCAGGCCAAAATTGGTATTTATTTTCGACAAAATTTGGCACAGTTAACAAAAAAAGTATGCTGAACAAAATGGTGACATCATAATTTTGATTTTTGTCACCTAAATGTCGTTTTAGGCCAAAACTGTTCCAAAAATTAAAACCACTTCATTTTTGAACATATTGGCACATTAACAAAAAAGGTATGCCGAACATGATGGTGACATCAAATTTTGATTTTTTGTCACCTAAATGGCATTTTAGGCCAAAATTGGTCCAAAAATTAAAACTACTTTATTTTCTAAAAAATTTGGCACAGTTAACAAAGAAAGTATGCTGAACATGATGGTGACTTCAAAATTTTGATTTTTTGTCACCCAAATGTCATTTTTGGCCAAAATTAGTCCAAAAATTAAAATTACTTTATTTTCGACAAAATTTGACACAAAAGTAAGCTGAACATGATAGTGACATCAAAATGTTAATTTTTGTCAACTAAATGCCGTTTAAGACCATAAACGTTTCAGTCGCGCTACTTTCAACCATTTTTTGTTAGCAGAAATTGTAGAATTGGGTTGCATTGACGATGTTTCATAGTTGTGTATTTCTAATAGCGAGATAGTTTATTTAGCGCCTGCATCTTGTTTATTACTACTTCACGTTTCTTATGGTTGGTTGTTTGGTTGATTTTTTTTATTTTTGATTTGCTGCTACATTGGTTCAATTTTTTTGTTGGTTCGTTGGTTGGTTGATTGTTTGATTGGTTTGTTGGCTTGTCAGTCCTTCTTTCTAGGTTAATTGGTTGATTTGATTTGTTGGTTGGTTGACTGGTTGGTTATTTAATTGCATGGTTTTTTAATCGGTTGGTTGGTTTAATTTTTTGATTGATTAAATTTGTTTATAGGTTGGTAGGTTGATTACTTGGTGAGTTGGTTGGTTACCTTATAGTCAGAAATTTTCGCGACAACTAATTTTCGCGATTTTCGCGATTTTTGGGCATTTTCGCGAATTTAAAATGCCGCGAAAAAAATTTAATTGACGAAATCGCGAAAATAAAAACCGCGAAATATTTTCTTTTTTTCTTCATTTTTTAGACTCCACAGGGTGGCAGACGTAAAATTTTTGCAAATAAAAAAATAATTCTGGTGATACCCAGTTTGATAAAACCCGGGAAAATTAAGGAAGAAATGCACTTTTAAACACAATTTTAGAAGGCGGTTTGCCTTTTAACCTAAATGGCATTTTGTGTTATAAATCATTGATCTCCTTTTTTATGAAATTTCCTCTTTTTTTAAACTTTCCTGTCTAACTCTTACACCTATGAAACCTCTTCAGTTTTAATTCTTTTATCCCTAGTGACATTCCTAACCAGATACCAAAGGCCAGAAGAGGTCGGAGGACATGGGTCTAAAAGACAGTATGGGATTTCGTTTCAACATTTTCCTTAACGTCAATACCATTATTTAGGCAAACGCCGAGGCGAGTTTGAAAGGTTGTACTATCCTCGCTTGATCAAAAATAAAGGTTCTTCCGCTACCTTATTGATTATAACATTGACGCCTTTTATGAAAAAAGCTTCCTTTTACAGATGTCATTATTAGAGCAGAAAAACGCACTTAAAAATCATATTTTGTTTTTCCTCCACTCCGTAACTCTATGAAATTCGCGAAAATTAAATGTCGCGAAAAAAATTCAAGGCAACGAATCGCGAAAATAAAAATCGCGAAATTGTCCCAAAATTTTTATCGCGAAATTAAAATGTCGCGAAAATTTCTGACTATAAGGTAGTAGATTTGCTGGTCTTTGCTTCTAAGTTATCTGATTCTTAAGTGGTTGATTGATTGGTTGGTTAATTGGTTTAATTTATTTACCGGTTTGTTGACGGGATCGCTTGATTGCTTTGTTTGTTAGCTAACTAGTTAGTTGGTAGTTTGGTTGATTAAATTTGTTGGTGGTTGGTAAGCTCACTCGTTGGTTGGTTGATTGATTAATTTATTGGTTTAATTTATTTGTATACTGGTTAACTGGCAAGTTGGTAGTTTGGTTGGTTGATTTAATTTGTTGGTTGGTTAGTTAGTTAGTAGACTGGTTACTAGGTTAGTAAACTGTTTTATTGATTGGTTAATTTAATTGTAGGTTGATTGAATGATTGGTTGGTTTGTTGGTTAGTTGATTTAGATTAATATGTTTGTAGGCTGTTAGGTAAGCAGGTCGATTGGCTGGTAAGCTCGTTGGTTGGTTGGTTGGTAAGCTGGTTGATTGATTGGCTCTTTGGTTTAATTTGTTGCTTGTTTGGTTGGTTGATTGGTTGGTTTGTTAGTTTAATTTATTTGACGACTGGTTGATTGGTAAGTTTGTAGTTTGGTTGGTTGATTTAATTTGTTGGTTTGTAAGTTGGTAGGCTGGTTACTAGTTGGTAAGCTGTTTTATTGATTGGTTTAATTTTATTGTAGGTTGATTGAATGATTGATTGCTTGGTTGGTTAGTTGATTGGTTAGTAAAATGATAAGTTGGTTGGTTGTTTATTTGGTTGGTTGGTTGGTTGATTTAGTTTCTTGTTTGTTTGTTTGTTGGTTGGTTAGTTGATTAGTTGATTGACTGATTAGTTGATTGGTTAGTAAAATGATAAGTTGTTTGGTTGGTTATTTGGTTGTTTGGTTGGTTGGTTGGTTGATTTAGTTTTTTGTTTGTTTGTTTGTTTGTTGGTTGGTTAGTTGATTGGTTGATTGCTTGGTTGGTTAGTTGATTGGTTAGTAAAATGATAAGTTGTTTGGTTGGTTGGTTGGTTGGTTGGTTGGTTGGTTGGTTGATTTAGTTTTTTGTTTGTTTGTTTGTTGGTTGGTTAGTTGATTGGTTGATTGCTTGGTTGGTTAGTTGATTGGTTAGTAAAATGATAAGTTGTTTGGTAGTTTGGTTGGTTGGTTGGTTGATTTAGTTTTTTGTTTGTTTGTTTGTTGGTTGGTTAGTTGATTGGTTGATTGCTTGGTTGGTTAGTTGATTGGTTAGTAAAATGATAAGTTGTTTAATTGATTGCTTGGTTGGTTGGTTGGTTGGTTGATTTAGTTTTTTGTTTGTTTGTTTGTTGGTTGGTTAGTTGATTAGTTGATTGACTGATTAGTTGAATGGTTAGTAAAATGATAAGTTGTTTGGTTGGTTGATTTAGTTTTTTGTTTGTTTGTTGGTTGATTGTTTGGATGTTTGGTTGCTCGGTTTGATAGTTGATTGGTTTGTTTGTTGGTTTAAATTATTTGTAGGCTGGTTGATTGGCAGATCTATCGTTTGGTGGGTTAGTGGGTTGATTGATTGATTAAATCTTTTGGTGATTGGGAAACTGGTTTGTTGGTGGGTTGATTGATTGACTTATTGGTTTAATTTATTTGTATGCTGGTTGAATGGTAAGTTGGCAATTTGATAGGTTGGTTTAATTTGTTGGTTGGTTTGTTGGTTGATTGATTGATTGACTTATTGGTTTAATTTATTTGTATGCTGGTTGAATGGTAAGTTGGCAATTTGTTAGGTTGGTTTAATTTGTTGGTTGGTTTGTTGTGTGGTTAGTTGATTGGTTAGTAAGTTGGTTAGTTAGTTGGTTTGTTGGTTGGTTGATTGGTTTATTTTGTTGGTTGGTTTATTTGTTGGTTTATTTATTTACTTTGTGGTTTTTTATGTTTGCTAATCTTTTCTCTCATTTGTTCGCTCATTTGTTCGCTTATTATTCTTTGCTTTCTTTATTGTTTCTCTGTTTTTTTCGCTTGTCTTTTTTACTGCTTTCTCTTTGTTTTCCTTGTTGTTGTTATTTTGTTTCATTTCTTATTTTTTGCATTATTAGAACGTTTGGGATTAGAAAAATTGTTGTTGAAACACAAAGCAAGAAAAAGACTGAAGGTCCGAACACAATGTCAAATGAAGATGAAAGAGAAGAAAGTAGAAGAAAGAAGAAAGAAGAAGAGGAAGGAAGGAAGAAACATTGATGCTGACAACACAAAACCAGAAGAAGGATGAATGGCCGAAGCATTGACAAATGAAGATGAAAAGGAAGAAAAGGGGAAGAAGCTGTGTATCAAGTACAATTTGTTTCTCTTTTGTTTCTGTTTCGCGCTTAAGGTAAGTTTCTAAGTAAGTAGGCAGGTAGGCAGGATTGCGCGCGTAAGGTAGGGAGGTCTCTAAGTAAGTAGGCAGGTAGGCAGGTTTAGATAAGGGACGCGTCTTTCATTTTTTGATATTTCTACTCCTTATCCTTCATAATATAGGTTAAGGTGTTCTCGAAGGATAAGCAGTTAAGCAGTCAGGTGTGTTATTTATTTTCTTTTTTAATATTTGTTTATGCTACACATACGTTGTGCTTTATGGTTATGCCATTAATGGCTTTGCCATAAAGATACATATAACGCGTTTTTAAGTGTTGTTTTGAAAGAATTCTTAGTTTTAAGTTTACCCCAAACACGAAGGTAGTCCAAATAAGCTGCTTTGTATCTTTATTAAAATATAAAAATTATATTAACAAAAAACAATTTTTATCGAAACAAAAATTATCAAAAAATATTATTTAAAAAGCTTATTCGGATTTTTGACAACTGACATCAACCTTCGGACCCCCAAGTTTGTTTCGAAAACATGTTTTTGAAGCAAACTTATTTTTTGCTTTACCCACACACACCAAATGTCAGTTGTCAACATAAATTTCTTGTATTGGTAAGTCGTACATTATTCTACATCAAGAAAGAAGAAAGAAAAGCAAAAAAGCAAAGGAAAAGGAAAAGGAAGAAAAAGAAGAAAAGGAAGAAAAAGAAGAAAATATGAAGATTGATCAAATACAGGCGTTACCTAAGTGGAATTTAAAGAATTAATTTTCATACTTAAACTTAAACTTTAATTGCTCAAATTCATTTACTGAAGTCCGTCATAACTTGAGACTTAAAACACATAAATATATACTAAAAGGGCGTCAAACAATATATGTTTGGAGGCTGTCCCGCCTTGGGACCTAAAACACATCAATATATATTTGAAGGCTGTCCTGACTTGGGACCTAAAACACATTAAAATATGTTTGGAACCTGTCCTGACTTTGGACTTAATGACATTAACAAATATTTGAAGGCTGTCCAGACTTGGGACCTAAAACACATTACAATATGTTTGAAGGCCGTCCTGACTTACGACCTAAAACACATTAATAAATATTTAAAGCTGCTCCAACTTGAGACCTAAAACACATCAATATATATTTGAAGGCTGTCCTGACTTGGGACCCAAAACACACCAATACATAAATGAACGCTGTCCTGACTTTGGACCTAAAACACATCAATATATGTTTGAAGGCTGTCCTGACTTGGGACCTAAAACACACCAATACATAAATGAACGCTGTCCCGACTTGGGACCTAAAACACATCAATATATGTTTGAAGGCTGTCCTGACTTGGGACCTAAAACACATCAATACATATTTGAAGGCTGTCCTGACTTGGGACTTGAAACACATCAATATATATTTGAAGGCTGTCCTGACTTTGGACCTAAAACACATCAATATATATTTGAAGGCTGTCCTGACTTGGGGCCTAAAACACATCAATACATGTTTGAAGGCTGTCCTGACTTGGGACCTAAAACACATCAATATATATTTGAAGGCTGTCCTGACTTGGGACCTAAAACACATCAATATATGTTTGAAGGCTGTCCTGACTTGGGACCTAAAACACACCAATACATAAATGAATGCTGTCCCGACTTGGGACCTAAAACACATCAATATATGTTTGAAGGCTGTCCTGACTTGGGACCTAAAACACATCAATATATATTTGAAGGCTGTCCTGACTTGGGACCTAAAACACATCAATACATATTTGAAGGCTGTCCTGACTTGGGACCTAAAACACATCAATATATATTTGAAGGCTGTCCTGACTTGGGACCTAAAACACATCAATACATATTTGAAGGCTGTCCCGACTTTGGACCTAAAACACATCAATATATGTTTGAAGGCTGTCCTGACTTGGGACCTAAAACACATCAATATATGTTTGAAGGCTGTCCTGACTTAGGACCTAAAACACATCAATATATGTTTGAAGGCTGTCCTGACTTGGGACCTAAAACACATCAATACATATTTGAAGGCTGTCCCGACTTGGGACCTAAAACACATCAATATATGTTTGAAGGCTGTCCTGACTTGGGACCTAAAACACATCAATACATATTTGAAGGCTGTCCTGACTTGGGACCTAAAACACATCAATACATATTTGAAGGCTGTCCCGGCTTTGGACCTAAAACACATCAATATATATTTGAAGGCTGTCCTGACTTGGGGCCTAAAACACATCAATACATGTTTGAAGGCTGTCCTGACTTTGGACCTAAAACACATCAATATTTATTTGAAGGCTGTCCTGACTTGGGACCTAAAACACATCAATATATATTTGGAGGTTGTCCTGACTTGGGACCTGAATCACATCAATATGTTTGAAGGCTGTCCCGACTTGGGACCTAAAACACATCAATATATATTTGGAGGCTGTTCACATTTGAGACAAGAAGTGCAACAAAATTGTACTAGAATGAAATTTAAAATAAATATTGAAACTATGACTATATTGTTTGTTTTGTAAAAGAGAGATTTACAGAAGTAGTTGTTATGGATATACGATATGGTAAAAAGATTTTAATTAATGGTTTATTTAATGAGATGCATGGCAATATGCAAGGTACCTTACATTGTTACTTCAAACCACAACCCAAGAGCTGAAAAAAGTGAGAATAACTGTTTTTCAATTGGATTCTGCGTAACGCATTGGCCTTGGGTTGTGATTTTTTCATTCTATTGTGAGGTTTTGCGAGCGCTTTGCGAGTGTTTTTGTTTGTTTATAATTATATTGATTAACTTATGCGGCGTTAGAGTATGTAGGGTGGGTGGGGGGTCGGGAGAATCCGGGGTGGGGGGACAGGAGTCAATGCGCATTTATTTAATTTATAAATTATTATTATTTTTATTGTGTATACGCGCAAGGTTTTCGCTGTTTTTATTATTTTGTATTATCTATATTATAATAATATGGACCACCGACTAGTTTGTTATAGAAATTGCGTACAGTGTTAATAAACACCACGGAATTTCAAACCCCTAAACTTAAGACTTAGTTAATTTCAAAACAACACGGCGGCGGCGGTTTTTCGTTTTTAAAGTTTTTGTCGTTTTGTCGGATATTTTCTTCATTAGCGTGTTTTTTTGCCAGTTTTCTGTCAAGCCTTTTTAACCAGAAGCGACTTGCATCACACGCCAAAGTTTCAATGGAAGAAAAGAAGTTATTGTTTAAGGTAAGTCAAACGTTTATTATTTCCAAACTTTTTTTAGTTAAACTTTACAATTTTTATTATAGACTGCGGATCTTTTCAATAATATTGCGGGAATAAATGTAAATATAAAACAAATTCGACAAAGAAATCTTGCACGTGTATTGATGATGATGCTTGTTTAAAATTGTTGATTCATCCATCGAAATCGGTATGTATGAAAGTAAGTATGCTTATAAATACTAGATCATCAAGTATAAAATTCTTTGGTGCTTTCTCCTGATTTGTGTTAAGTTTCATTGAGTGGTAGGCAGACTAATGTGAATGTCTTATTAAGAATTGTTTTAGTTTAAAAGAATGGCAGCACTTTTGTGAATTAAAAACGTAGATTCTCTCAAAGAAATTGGTACGTATAAAAAGTAAGTATGCTTTAAAGTTCTTCAAAAAGATATATCATTAACACCTGGAACTTTGTGAAACTGATGAATGTATATTTAAAGGCTGTCCCGAATTGGGACCTAAAACACAATATATATTTGAAGGCTGTCCCGAATTGGGACCTAAAACACATAAACATATATATTTAAAGGCTTCCCGATTTGGGACCTTAAACATATAAAAATAAATTTAAAATGGGACCTAAAACCCATGAATGTATATTTGAAGGCTGTCCTAAGTTAGGACCTAAAACACATCAATATATCTTTGAAAAATGTCCCGACTTGGGACCTAAAATGAATTGATGTATATTTAAAAACATATACATTTAAAGGCTTCCCGATTTGGGACCTTAAACATATAAAAATATATTTAAAATGGGACCTAAAACCCATGAATGTATATTTGAAGGCTGTCCTAAGTTAGGACCTAAAACACATCAATATATCTTTGAAGGATGTCCCGACTTGGGATCTAAAATGAATTGATGTATATTTAAAAACATATACATTTAAAGGCTTCCCGATTTGGGACCTTAAACATATAAAAATATATTTAAAGGCTGTCCCAAATTGGGACCTAAAACCCATGAATGTATATTTGAAGGCTATCCCGAATTGGGACCTAAAGCCCATGTATGTATATTTGAAGGCTGTCCTGAATTGGGACCTAAAACTCATAAACATATATTTGAAGGCTGTCCCGATTTGGGACCTAAAACACATAATGTATATTTGAAGGCTGTCCCAAATTGGGACCTAAAACCCATGAAAGTATATTTGAAGGCTATCCCGAATTGGGACCTAGAGCCCATGTATGTATATTTGAAGGTTTTCCTGAATTGGGACCTAAAACTCCTAAACATATATTTGAAGGCTGTCCCAATTTGGGACCTAAAACACAATGCATATTTGAAGGCTGATGTCCCAAATTGGGACCTATAACCCATAAGCATATATTTGAAGGCTCTCCCGATTTGGGACCTAAAACCCTTAATATATATTTGAAAGCTGTCCCGGTTTGGGACTTAAAACACATGAAAGTATATTTGAAGGCTGTCCCGACTTGGGACCTAAAACACATATGAATGTATATTTGAAGGCTGTCCCGAATTGAGACCTAAAACCAATATACATTTGAATGATATCCCGATGTGGGACCTAAAACGCATAAACATATAATTGAAGTCTGTCCCGAATTGGGACCTAAAAACCATGAAGGTATATTTGAAGGCTGTCCCGAATTGGGACCTAAAATGCATAAACATATATTTGAAGTATGTCCCGAATTGGGACCTAAAACAATGAATGTATATTTGAAGGCTGTCCGGTTTGGGACCTAAAACACATGAATATATATTTGAAGGCCGTCCCGAATTGAGACCTAAAACACATAATATATATTTCAAGGCTGTCCCGAATTGGGACCTAAAACGCCTAAACATATATTTGAAGGCTGTCCCGAATTGGGACCTAAAACACATAATATATATTTCAAGGCTGTCCCGATGTGGGACCTAAAACGCATAAACATATATTTGAAGGCTGTCCCGAATTGAGACCTAAAACCCATGAATGTATATTTAAAAGCTGTCCTGATGTGGGACCTAAATCAATGAATGCATATTTGAAAGCTGTCCCGAATGGAGACCTAAAACCCATGAATGTATATTTGAAGGCTGTCTCGATGTGGGACCTAAAACATTGAATGAATATTTGAAGGCAGTCCCGAATTGGGACCTAAAACGATGAATGTATATTTCAAGGCTGTCCCGACTTGGATTTTAAAACCCATACACATATATTTAAAGGCTGTCCCGAATTGGGACCTAAAACCCATGAATGTATATTTGAAGGCTGTCCCGACTTGGGACCTTAAACACATGAATATATATTTAAAGGACGTCCCGATTTGGGACCTAAAACCGATACACATATATTTGAAGGCTGTCATGACTTAGAACTTAAAAGCCATACACATATATTTGAAGGCTCTCCCGATGTGGGACCTAAAACCCTTAATATATATTTGAAAGCTGTCCCGGTTTGGGACCTAAAACACATAATATATATTTGAAGGCTGTCCCGAATTGGGACCTAAAACCAATATACATTTGAATGATATCCCGATGTGGGACCTAAAACGCATAAACATATAATTGAAGTCTGTCCCAAATTGGGAACTAAAAACCATGAAGGTATATTTCAAGGCTGTCCCGAATTGGGACCTAAAACGCATAAACATATATTTGAAGGCTGTCCCGAATTGGGACCTAAAACAACTGAATGTATATTTGAAGGCTGTCCCGAATAGGGACCTAAAACCCATGAAAGTATATTTAAAGGCTGTCCTGATGTGGGACCTAAATCAATGAATGCATATTTGAAAGGTGTCCCGCATGGAGACCTAAAACCCATGAATGTATATTTGAAGGCTGTCTCGATGTGGAACCTAAAACATTGAATGAATATTTGAAGGCAGTCCCGAATTGGGACCTAAAACAATGAATGTATATTTCAAGGCTGTCCCGACTTGCATTATAAAACCCATACACATATATTCAAAGGCTGTCCCGAATTGGGACCTAAAACCCATGAATGTATATTTGAAGGCTGTCCCGACTTGGGACCTAAAACACATGAATGTATATTTAAAGGCTGTCCCGAATTGGGACCTTAAACACATGAATATATATTTGAAGGACGTCCCGATTTGGGACCTAAAACCGATACACATATATTTGAAGGCTGTCCCGACTTAGAACTTAAAACCCATACACATATATTTGGAGGCTGTCCCAAATTGGGACCTAAAACAATGAATGTATATTTAAAGGCTGTCCGGTTTGGGACCTAAAACACATGATATATATTTGAAGGCTGTCCCGATTTGGGACCTAAAACACATGAATATATATTTGGAGGCTGTCCCGATTTGGGACTTAAAACACATAAATGTATATTTAAAAGCTGTCCCGAATTGGGACCTAAAACACATGAATATATATTTGAAGGCCGTCCCGATTTGGGACCTAAAACCGATACACATATATTTGAAGGCTGTCGCGACTTAGAACTTAAAATCCATACACATATATTTGAAGGCTGTCCCGATTTGGTACCTAAAACCGATAGACATATATTTGAGGGCTGTCCTGATGTGGGACCTGAAACCCATAAAGAAAAATTTAAAGGCTGTCCCGAATTGGGACCTAAAACACAATATATATTTGAAGGCTGTCATGAATTGGGATCTAAAACACATAAACATATATATTTAAAGGCTTCCCGATTTGGGACCTTAAACATATAAAAATATATTTAAAATGGGACCTAAAACCCATGAATGTATATTTGAAGGCTGTCCTAAGTTAGGACCTAAAACACATCAATATATCTTTGAAAGATGTCCCGACTTGGGACCTAAAATGAATTGATGTATATTTAAAAACATATACATTTAAAGGCTTCCCGATTTGGGACCTTAAACATATAAAAATATATTTAAAGGCTGTCCCAAATTGGGACCTAAAGCCCATGAATGTATATTTGAAGGCTATCCCGAATTGGGACCTAAAGCCCATGTATGTATATTTGTAGGCTGTCCTGAATTGGGACCTAAAACTCATAAACATATATTTGAAGGCTGTCCCGATTTGGGACCTAAAACACATAATGTATATTTGAAGGCTGTCCCAAATTGGGACCTAAAACCCATGAAAGTATATTTTAAGGCTATCCCGAATTGGGACCTAAAGCCCATGTATGTATATTTGAAGGTTGTCCTGAATTGGGACCTAAAACTCCTAAACATATATTTGAAGGCTGTCCCGATTTGGGACCTAAAACACAATGTATATTTGAAGTCTGATGTCCCAAATTGGGACTTAAAACCCATAAGCATATATTTGAAGGCTCTCCCGATTTGGGACCTAAAACCCTTAATATATATTTGAAAGCTGTCCCGGTTTGGGACTTAAAACACATGAAAGTATATTTGAAGGCTGTCCCGACTTGGGACCTAAAACACATATGAATGTATATTTGAAGGCTGTCCCGAATTGGGACCTAAAACCCATATACATTTGAATGATATCCCGATGTGGGACCTAAAACGCATAAACATATAATTGAAGTCTGTCCCGAATTGGGACCTAAAAACCATGAAGGTATATTTGAAGGCTGTCCCGAATTGGGACCTAAAATGCATAAACATATATTTGAAGTATGTCCCGAATTGGGACCTAAAACAATGAATGTATATTTGAAGGCTGTCCGGTTTGGGACCTAAAACACATAATATATATTTGAAGGCTGTCCCGATTTGGGACCTAAAACACATAATATATATTTCAAGGCTGTCCCGAATTGGGACCTAAATCACATAATATATATTTCAAGGCTGTCCCGATGTGGGACCTAAAACGCATAAACATATATTTGAAGGCTGTCCCGAATTGAGACCTAAAACCCATGAATGTATATTTAAAGGCTGTCCTGATGTGGGACCTAAATCAATGAATGCATATTTGAAAGCTGTCCCGAATGGAGACCTAAAACCCATAAATGTATATTTGAAGGCTGTCTCGATGTGGGACCTAAAATATTGAATGAATATTTGAAGGCAGTCCCGAATTGGGACCTAAAACAATGAATGTATATTTCAAGGCTGTCCCGACTTGGATTTTAAAACCCATACACATATATTTAAAGGCTGTCCCGAATTGGGACCTAAAACACATGAATATATATTTGAAGGACGTCCCGATTTGGGACCTAAAACCGATACACATATATTTGAAGGCTGTCCCGACTTAGAACTTAAAACCCATACACATATATTTGAAGGCTGTCCCGAATTGGGACCTAAAACAATGAATGTATATTTAAAGGCTGTCCGGTTTGGGACCTAAAACACATGATATATATTTGAAGGCTGTCCCGATTTGGGACCTAAAACACATGAATATATATTTGGAGGCTGTCCCGATTTGGGACTTAAAACACATAAATGTATATTTAAAGGCTGTCCCGAATTGGGACCTAAAACACATGAATATATATTTGAAGGCCGTCCCGATTTGGGACCTAAAACCGCTACACATATATTTGAAGGCTGTCGCGACTTAGAACTTAAAACCCATACACATGTATTTGAAGGCTGTCCCGATTTGGGACCTAAAACCGATAGACATATATTTGAAGGCTGTCCCGATGTGGGACCTGAAACCCATAAAGAAAAATTTAAAGGCTGTCCCGAATTGGGACCTAAAAGCATTTCTGTTGTTTATTTCTCCTTTCACGTGCTAATGTTCACAAGTTTCGCATTTCGTTGTCCTTTTTCATTCTACCTTTGAACAAGCGTCCGTCGTGTGGATATCGCCTCCACAACGTAGTTCCCTGACACTCCTAAGATGCTCAATTGCAATTCTTCTATTATAACTATATTGTAACTTCGATCTTCTATTATAACTTGTGTTAGTCTTGTTGTTGTTAGTCCCTCAACATCTTCTTTCTTTCATATTTGTCGCAGTTTCCACTTTTGCTTTGCATCTGTTTTTATTTCACTGGATATCGCATTAGTCATTTTTTCTTGAATTTTCTCCTTCCATTTTTCTTTCTTCATTTTCTTTATTTACTATAGTTTTATGTTGATACCATACTTCACCATTATATCCATCACTTCCATTATCCACGTTCCCTGTTCGTCATTCCTCTATTATTTTCTTTCTTAACCTCTTTTCATCTGATGATACTATATGCTGCAACAGCATAAGTTTCCCTTTCTTCAACTCTCACTTGCATTGTCCAGTAACCAGTCTCCAATAGTATTTCAAAATACGGCGTACTTTTTTATATTCATAGTGCACGTTTTCCAACTGTTACGTGCATATTTCCCAGCTCAACTCTTTTTTCTTATTTCTTATTTTTTATTTCGATTTATCACACAATCTTACCCCGATGTTCCTTCCCTAACCATGTTTTTCAGCATAATTTCATCAGTACCAATGTATCTACTATCACTTTAACCTTCTGGTTCATCTGCGTAATCAACATACTATCCTTTAATCAGCTCTTTTATTCCACCGTGTATCCCCAACTTGATAATGCATTTTTCTGCATACCCGCACAAAACGCACGTTCCTTGTCTCTTAGATCTGTTCTTCATAATTATTGCTTGTAATGTCATTATGCGACCAATTGTTGATGGTCCTGCAATTTCTCTACCCTGAAATTTTACTCAACCCACATATGAATGCTACGTCATATGGCTATTACTTTTTCTCAAATATCTTACTGATAATGTTTCTCAGGAACAATTTCATATTTTATATATATTATTCATATTTTATATATATTATTTATATATTATATATATTATATGCATTTCATACTTTCCTGTCTCCTTTTCCCTTTTAGTGTATATTGCTTCGATTTTTATTTGTTGCCATTGCTTTGAAATTATTTGCTGTTGAATCGCCCTGTTAAACATATTTGATAGCTTTTGAACATAATACCACCTCTTTCTTTAAATAGTCACAGCTTCTTTTGTTTTCAACAACCGCTCATAGAACTTTTGATACACTTCTTTTAAACAATCCTACATGCAGCCAACACAATAAAAAACTAAAATCTCGATACTCAATTAAAATCCGACGTTCTATGAAATCTCTACAGAAATCTTCACAGCAATCCCATCACTCCGTCACAGACCCAGCTCTCTCAATGACAACCGGAGCTCCCCATAACAATTCCAACCTTCCACAACTACTCCAATTCGCTATAACAACCACAACACTCCATAACTACTCCAATACTCCATAAGAACCCCAACACTCTATAACAACACCAACACTTCCGCACAATACTCCATAACAACCTTAACTCTCCCTAACAACCCCAACTCTCCCTAACAGCCCCAACTCCCCCGAACAACTCTCCCTAATGAATCCTAACACTCCATAACAACACCAACACTCCCTTACAACACTCCATAACAGCACCAAATCTCTATATCAGCCTCAACTCTCTATAACAACCCCAACTCTCCCTAACAACTCTCCATACGAATCCTAACACTCCATAACAACACCAACACTCCCTTACAACACTCCATAACAACACCAAATCTCTATATCAGCCTCAACTCTCTATAACAACCCCAACTCTCCCTAACAATTCTCCAGACGAATCCTAACACTCCATAACAACACCAACACTCCCTTACAACACTCCATAACAACACCAACTCGCAATAACAACACTAACTCGCAATAACAACCCTCTATAAGAATCCTAACAGTTTTTAACATTCCCAACTCTCCATAACAACCCCAACACTCCATAAGAACCCCAACACTCTATAACAACACCAACACTTCCGCACAATACTCCATAACAACCTTAACTCTCCCTAACAACCCCAACTCTCCCTAACAGCCCCAACTCTCCCTAACAACCCGAACTCCCCCGAACAACTCTCCATAAGAATCCTAACACTCCATAACAACACCAACACTCCCTTACAACACTCCATAACAGCACCAAATCTCTATATCAGCCTCAACTCTCTATAACAACCCCAACTCTCCCTAACAACTCTCCATACGAATCCTAACACTGCATAACAACACCAACACTCCCTTACAACACTCCATAACAACACCAACTCGCAATAACAACACTAACTCGCAATAACAATCCTCTATAAGAATCCTAACAGTTTTTAACATCCCAACTCTCCATAACAACCCCAACTCTCCATAACAACGCAATATCTCCTCAACCACGCAAAATCTCCTCAACAACCCCAAATCTACTCAACAACCCCAAATCTACTTAACAACTCCAACTTTCCCTATCAATTCTCCATAACAACCCCAACACTCCAAAATAACCTCAATTTTCCTTACCAATCCGGACTATACTAAACAACTCTCCATAACAACCTCAACACTTCATAACATCCCCAACTCGCAATAACAACACTAACACTCCACAATCCAGACTCTCCATAACAACCCCAACTCTCCATAACAACCCCAACTCTCCATAACAACGCCAACTCTCCATAACAACGCCAACTCTCCATGACAACCCCAAGTCTCCATAACAACGCCAACTCTCCATAACAACCCCAACTCTATTTAACAACTCCAACTCTCCCTAAAAATTTTCCATAACAACCCCAACACTCCATAACACTCCATAAAAACCTCAACACTCTAATGACAGCGCCAACACTCCATGACACAAAAAACTCCGACACTCCATAATAAAAAAACTCCAACACTCCATAGAAATCCCAATATTGTTTTACGCTCTTTATTTTACGTATGTTGGTGTGTGGTATTTTTGTTGTTCGTGTCGTTCGTTGGGAATATTGTCTGTCTTGTTTTATGTGAGGGTGGGATTGAGCAACTGTAAGCCACGTGTTTGTTTGTGTCGAGGCGTGTAAGTGTTGTTGTTGGGTGACAAAAACGAAATATTTCATAGGTTTAGTATAAAGCGTACGCTTGAAAATTCAGATATTCAAATCATTAAGAAATTGTGTTTATGTGTTTAAGTCACTTTAGAGACTGATTGTTTCTTGTTGTTGCTCGGGTGGCGAACTGCAAAATCCGATGACTGGCCTTCTCGTGGCGCAGTTTGTTAAGCAAAGTCAATTTCTATTTGTGGTATTTTTCTTATTATTCTTCGTTGCTTTTAAAATTATTTTTAGATGTTATTACTTTTAGTCATTGACTTTGTGAACCAACAGTCACGGTAATACGTTACTTAACCCTACTCTAAGGTCCCAAATAGCAGGAGGGGGGGGGGGGAGATTAATAAGCCGAGGGAGGAGGGGGCGAAATTTTTTAAAATATAATAAACATGGAGGGGGGCGTTTCTTCGGGACCTTAGAGTATTTATACAGGATTTCCGTATCAAATATCCTGGAGGGGAAGGAGTCACTTAACAACCTTAAACAACTTTAAGATGGGTTGCATTTTGTTGTTGATACTATCAGGAATATAGCATTATTGAAAAAAAATTTATAAGTTCACAAATTTTGCTATGACGTCGAATACGTGTCACTAAATACAAAACAATTTTTCTGGCCTAGGCTCGGTAACAAGGTTGCCATGAGTGTTTTTTATGGGAACTTCTATTAGAATTATCCAAGTTTTGCTGTCCTGAGTTGGAGTTTAGGATTTATAGTAAAAAGTGAGTTGGTGATGGAACTCCCCCTCCCAGTATAAATAGGGCTCAAAACACCCATCTTCCATGCCAAAATCGTCGAAATTGTGCTGAACATTTTTAATATCTAATATTTTATTATCGCATAAAAACCTTTAAATAATCGCTACCCTGTGGAAGAATTTCGTCATACATATTTTCCGTATAGGTATTTTGTGCCTGTTGGCACTAAGTAATTGAAATACTCCGCAGGGGCCCAAAGTAAATCCAGGGAGATGGGGCATGGGGGACTGGGGGCGGCACGAATTAAAAAAAAACGAATTTTACTGCTATCTCTTTAATAATAGTCGTATTCCATCTGTCTGTTTGTGCGCGAGAGAAAAGTCGTGTCACGGAAACATTATTATAATACCCGTATACCTCTGTCTGTCACGCAAAATGGTATCGCGATTAGCGAGATGCGCGCAAGGCGGTATAAAAAGGCCGGGCGAACCCGTGGAGTTTTAATCAACGGGCTCGCCCGTCAGCAAATTATGTACTCTGCGGAAGATCCGGAAAAAAGCTGCGTAGGCTACCATTTTGAATAGACCGATTACGGGCATTAATATAGTGACAAGTCGCTAACCCGTTGGTCTTCCCACGGGTGCATTAGTCAGCATAATGTATTACTCTGCTGGGTTAACGAAATAAAGCTTCAGGCAGCCGTTCACAAAGCATACGTCTCCTTAACCCTATTTGGCATTTGGTCCAGCCGGCGGTTTCCACCCCGCCCCACCCGCCGGTCCTTTTTAATAACTAATAGATTTATATTCATCTATTAGGCATCTATATGCCAAATATTTAGGTCCCATACCTCTCAGAGCTTTAGATATTGGCTAATACTCGAAACTACCCCTAAAAATCTCTATGACATTCTTAATATCGGGAAAATGTAATAACTTTCCTTAGGGATAATCCTTAGGACTTGAAACTTCAAGACAACTTTGTTTTGTTGAGGAGAATCGTTCTAAGAATTTCGGTCACGTGATTAATCCGATTACCCGATTTTTTTCGGATTTTACCCGAAAATCGTGAAAAAACGGCTTTTAAGGCAAATTTTGTCCTTGATTCATGCGAAATATGTAAAATCCGGAAAATATATTAAATAAATTTTATTTGCCTGCCACAAATCTTAAATAGAATGTAAAAATTCGCTCTAGAACGTAAGTAATTGAATTTTAAGCACCCTGGTTTCAATTTTTTTTACCTCAAAATAGAAATATAATTTTTTTAAAAACAGAGCGATCCGTGAGCAACAACAATACAAACAACATTAAGCCTCTGCTAAAATTTTGTGTTGCTTATAAAAAAAGTCCACTTAAGCCTCATGTTACCCACAAAATGTTTCTTATAAATAGAAAAATCGCGTAAACTTAAATCATGCCCAATAGGATATACGCACTTGATTCGGCCTACACTAGACGATTATCGCGACGACCTTTAAGGCTGACCTACACTTGTTAAAATAGTTCCCGGACAAGAAACATTTTTTGAGATATTTTTCCCGGACAAACATTTTTTCATGTATATAAGCCGCCATCCTAAATGCAATGCTTTTCACAATTTCCTGCAATGTTTATACACGTGATGTAGTTCTCGCATTTTTATTGGCCGTAAAAAAATATTTTCCGCCTAAATTCTAAAAGAGTTTCCGGATAATGCTGTAAACTTATTTTAATGCGCATGCCCATGTTGGAAATTTTTCTTTGTAAAATGTTACGACGATATTTACGACTATTTTGAAGATTGAAAGATAGGTATGTGATAGCGGCTAATAACGATATTTTGCTGTACTAGTCATACCCGTGAAAAAATCAACGGGAGCACAGTCGATAAAAATTTATCGCATTTAAAATTTTTAGCTTGAAGATTTCGTGCGTAGTTTGGCATAACCCAGTTTTAGCCGACAGACAGACAGCGGCTTTTATTATAGAGACTAGAGATAGCTCCTGTATAAATTTACAGTCTTTTATATATCGCATTTCCTATGTCCGGAGCATGGCTATAAAATCGCGCGGGGAGGACAGTTATATTTGACCGTAGAATGGCTATAAAATCGCGCAGGGTCAATACGGCTATTAATAAAATAGACTACCTTCCGGGGAAAAATAGTCGGATGAAATTTTAGTCACCAATGCATACAATTAGTCACTTCCCCCAACTAATAATTGCTATTGTGATTTCATTCTCTTCGTCGCTGTTGTATTTTCGTCCTTGTTATCTTCTCTCTTCTGTAATCATCAAGGTTTATTAGTTAATATGAAAACTAGATGATTTGACTTAAGAAGTAGAAACAAAATTGGAACATTTCAATGAAATCCAGTCACGTTTCCCTGTTTGTTTCCCCGATAAGGTATATCCTCTCTCCGGGTCTTTTTAACTCAGCGGGGGGTCTGCGCACAGACAGACAAAATACGGCTATTATTAAAGAGACTAGTCGTTAGTCCGTGGAAAAATCCACGGGTTCGCCCGTCCTTTAAATTTACCCGTTGCAACAAAGTGGATAAAAATATATCGCATTTGATATTCGTTTTCCCGTAGCACGATTTTCTAACTCAGCGGGGGGTCCGCGCAGAGACAGACAGACGAGGCTATTTTATTAAAGAGACAGTGACAAGCCAGGGGAACCGCGTCGAAGCACCGGGTTAAACCACGAGTAGCTGTGTGACCCGCCAGGTTGGGCGCTAATTGCAGATAGCCTGTGTTGCACAACCGTGTTAGGGACCTTTAGGCCGTGTGTCACAAATCCAGTTGAGTATTACAGCCACTTCAATGTTCGAAACACTGTTATCAACGCGGGTCCTGTGTTCTGAATGTATTCATTAGGTATACAGCGGCATTGCCTACCTGACTTCCTTATGGCGTTGATCATCAGGTTGAGTGCTCAAGGGCGAGTAAACTGTGTTGCACAACCATGGAAAACGCTGCATTACGTGTACTATTCCGTCAAAATCAGTCGGCCAGCTCTTTGTTATTTTGCAGAAGAAGTTCCCGCGAAACTTAAAAAATTAACCGCGAGTGGTATGTTGAGTACTTATAAAAAGTAAACCATGGCGCACATCTATATACACTGCTTATATTAGGGCGCCATAATAGGCGTAATACCCTTCAAAGAATCCTTATCAGTAAAAACACAGGTCGTTACCCTGTACAGCTGAAAGAACAAAGCAATTATATTTTGTGGAATAAGTTTTCTTGAAATTCGCAAAATTATTTGTCAGTTTAGCCGTTACAAAATTAATTGTGGTTAAAAATTAAATTCTAGCTAAGTATAACAATACACCTTTCCCGAGACCATGAGTCATACTTTTTGTAAACTCGTAAAATGTGAATACAATATTTGAATTCAGTATAGTTTGTTTAGTTTATGTGTAAAAGTTTAACTTGGTACGCCAACCAGAAGTGCTATGTTGAGGAGATATATATCACAGTTAAAGTCTTCTTAATGCTCAAGTTACC
The DNA here is from genome assembly GCA_030067915.1 of Hydractinia echinata. Lineage (NCBI taxonomy): Eukaryota > Metazoa > Cnidaria > Hydrozoa > Anthoathecata > Hydractiniidae > Hydractinia > Hydractinia echinata. The sequence goes on from JASGCC010000154.1 coordinate 588,634, forward strand.
ATGTCCCGCCTCGTTTTCAAAAAGAGGTTGGACATGCCGCAAATCTTTAAATTAGAATAGCAGGTTGTTTACTTGCTGCATTGTTTCGCAATTTTCTTTGCTTATCACATTTTTGACAAGGAATTCAAATCTGTTGTCCGTTTTTCATAAAACTCAACATAAAAAGTTGCGGCACATCAAAGGAATAAGTCTCGGGAAAGGTGTATTGTCTTAGTATTCAAAGTTTATAATACAGTAAAAATTGTAGCTACCTAACTGCATTTAAGCTACATTTCACTTTTTATCTACAGGTAGCTAATAGCTTAGCTAGCTGCATCCACGTTGCAGCTTAATTTAGTAAAATCAGAACGGTGAAGATAACACAAAGAAATAATGCTGACTAGGATAAACAGCTCTTATGTAGCTACTGCGTTAGTAGCCAAAACCTTAAATTTGCTAAAAAAAAGTTAAATATTCATCCTAACCTAGGATGAATTAAATAATTCCGCAGTAAAAACTATTTACAAGGGAAGAAGATCAAATAAGACTACACACATCGTCTCCCAAACAGCTCCCGATCGTAGAACTTCATGAAATGAATCGCTGATCAACCTCGACCCCCGGGCTCTTTGTCTCTTTTTTATAACTGGACGGCGGGATGAAATAGCTCTAGGAACTGGCCGGTCGTTTTCTTACTCACCGTCCCTTGCATCAAAAAGTGAAAGAAAGCCCTGAGATCGAGGTTGAATTGCTGATATATTACGGGGGTTGCTGTTCAAAATGCGTCTGATACAGTTTTCCATTTAATAACCCCTGTTTTTTCAAAAAGTGTGGAAATAACAATGAAAGCTGCAGCGTAAACATTTTAAACAGAATATTGTATTATTTAAGAGATTATTCGATAGCCCGTGGAAAGATCCACGTGTTCGCCCGTTCTTTATATTTAGCATTTCTTGCGTCCAGAGAGACGAAATACGGGTATTGTCAATATAGAGACCAATAAAAAGCAATATTGTTTTTGGGAGGGCAATTGAATTTGCCTACTTATGAAACCACCATAATTGGCCCAGAGAGCAGGTGCAAAAAATTGGACTCTTTAATCTAAAAAAGAATGCAATTTATCATTGTTAGTTATGGAAATGGTGTACGGTTGTTCCAACCTCGTCCCCAGGGCATCTTGTGTCTTTTCTGATCGCCGTCCCGGGGTCAGAAAAGATGCAAGATGCCCTGGGGACGAGGTGTAAGGTTGTTCTTATATTTCATAAAATTATTGGGGTGGACAATTACCCCCTGGCCCTGCTTTCTAAAGCATACCGGTGCGACCATTGTGAATAGACGGAAAGAAATAGGGGTATTATTACAGGGAGGTATTCCGGAAAACCTTGATTATTACGTCAAAAGAAGGCTTAACGCGTCAGAAAGAAGAGTGTTGAAATAAATTCTTTAGAATTTATAGAATTTTTTAAATGACCCAATTTTTGGAAAACACTGTCTGTGAAAATTAAATACGTTAAGTACAGCCAAAAACCCTGGGAATAGGGCATATTTGCCCCCCGACCCACTCAATCTGAATAGAGTTAAGGAAAATGATTTAAAGACAATAGAATTAGTTAAAAAAATATAAGGACCACTATGTTGGAGAGTTAACATTGAAAGAAGATCCAAATCTCCAGGTCGACGTTACTAATGTATATAGACAACCTCATCCCCAGGGATTCTTGACTTTTTGACATCGAGGCGTCAAGTAAACGCTAGCGGCTTTGACATCAGGCAGCAAACTCTGGGGATGAGGATGGTATATAGAATGGGTTCGATACAAGTTTTGAAGTAGTGAAGGTAATGGCGTCCTGATTTTGTTTACCTTACTATGTGTACCTGAAGAGTTTTCATTGATAACATCTCTCATGGCATGCACTTCAAAGAATTCTCATTAAAATGTCTGTTCATGCGACGGGATAACAAAATTGTCAGAAAGGACTGCGCGTAAGGCTAAGCAACCAGTAATCACATATGGACAGCCCTTTTTATAGTAGAGCTCAACCTCGTCCTCAGGACTCTTTTACTGTTTTTGACAATCATGGACAGCGCGATCTTTGTGGACAAGGTTGAATGGAGCTCGCTGTAATTTCTCACCACATCGTAGTTTTTCGGGATAAATGTTATCAGATGAGATACAACTTCTCAATTAAAATTGTAAAGCACGACCCATTCTCGTCCCCAAAGCTCTTTGAGGTTTATCTCAAAAATCTTGGGATCGAGAATGAGACACGACCGTCAGCCGAAAGACGAACTTTAATCTAATCATTTTTCGCGGTCAACATTTTATGGGTCGACAGAGCATAGCACATAGGGTATTATTGTATGTAATAAAGAAAAACGTGCCTTTAAGATATTCCCATTTTTAAAATTCCGTTAATTACGAAAGTGCGTAATATATATACATCGGCTCGATTATTCAGATATAACAGGCATGACTCTATACTCCGTGACAACAAATAACCTGGAATAAACAGATTCTTTGGCTGCCATCTATTTTGTTTAACCAACCTCGTCCCCAGGGATTCTTGTATCTTTCTGACATCCGGGACGGCGATACGACCATGACCACGGGGAAGGCCTCTCGGTTCTGTGCTGTGATTGGACGAAGTGACGTATAATAAAATCCTTGGGTTAAAAGGTGGGACAATAACTAGAGTAATGATGGAATGTCCACGGCATTAGGAAACGCAGGCCTGAGGGTTATCTCAACAACTGGAAGTTGATTTTGGTTATGGATTCTTGGAAAGAAGTCGGGAAAGTTTTTACCGATGTTAACCGTCTAAGTCCGATAAGATTCCACTGATATGAATACGCATAAAGAGTCAACGTGAAAAAAGATGATTATCCTTCTGAAAAAAAGAAAGTCATTGTTGACTGAAAGAACAGATTCTTAACCCTATTAATCCTAGGCTTTTTGAGGGCATATGAGAAAAGTGGGACCTGATACCCTATGTGAGACCCGAGACCCGAGACCCAATACCCTGATACCGATACCCGAGACCCGATACCCTGCTATTTTTTATTTATTAATTTTTTTTCGACGATGTTTTATTTTAATAAAAATTCTAATTTTTTCTCATTATTTTCTTGTTTTTTCAACCTAACATATCGGAGATGATATGTTGGTTTATTCAAAGCAAGGCGTACGTTCATCAAAGGATTTTGGCGATACATATTATGTGAAAAATGCTAAAACAAAGAACAACCATTCACACAGTTGGAATGAACAAGAAAAAAAATATTTTAACTTGTTGTGAAATTTGCTTTCGCTTTAAAAGTTTCGAAATATGTGCGCATACTGTCTGCATTGCATGCAAGTTGAATGTGGTCGAACCTTTTTTGAAGAAATGCGAAAAAAGAGACCTAATGTCAGAAACTTAGTAGACTTTTCTAAAGAGAAAAACGCGGGCAAAAAGAAAACGAAGGCAACTCAGAGATGAAAAGGGCCAGCTAACGTCAAAAAGGTTCCAATTACAAATTTAAACGATCCATCAGCTCCTGCACAAACACCATCTACACTACCGTTATCGCAGCCTACTATTGTTTCAACTACTTCACAAACACATACTTCATATCCAACGCAACCAATATATTATCTGCGCCTTCAATACAAACATATTCAATACCACCATCAACCCAACCTATTCCACCTTCAACAACAGTTAATAAACCAGACCCACCTGTGCCAACAGATAATGATTATGTCTTGTTCCTTCTCAACTACGCCCACAAGAATGTATTAATTTGCTATGGTTGTGGAGGAAATTTTGGACAATATACAAAATTTAATCGTGGTTTCGAAAACCAAAAGGAGTTATTTCGACCCTACAACGAAAAAACAAACATACTCTAATGAATTTAAAAAAGTCTACTATCACTTCAATCATTCATGTTTTTGTGAGCAGACAAAATAATTTTTTTATGGTAGTTTCATTGTAGTTCCTAGCAATATAAAACCATTGTTGAGCCAGCAGCCACGTGCAACAAATATTTCCGTATAACGAAGAAATATACATATCAAAATGTGTTTTTATTATCGTTCATATTAAAAATGAATAAAAATAATAATAAAAAAAAAAATATCAGGGTATCGGGTCTCGGGTATCGGTATCAGGGTATTGGGTCTCGGGTCTCGGGTCTCGGGTCTCGGGTATCACATAGGGTATCGGGTCTCACTTTTCTCAGGGGAGAGCACATTGTGCCCCCTTTCCCCACCCCCTCTGTAACTTTTATTGCAGAGTTGACATTTCAATGAAACTTTGCATGCTCATAGTTCTTACATTAATATACAATTTGTTTAAAAAAAAAGGTTGACGACTACGTTTTTCTGATGATGTCATCAATCTTAACACTGGGTCAAAAATTGAACTATTGTCGGTCGATCAGTTGATGTCATTATTTATTCGTTGATTTATTTTGAGCATAAATAAATGTCCTGTTGGTAATCCCCAAGTAATTCGATATCCAATACTATATAATACACGTATGTATTGATGGAAATTTATAATTGGTAAATATTTACACCACCTGTCAAGATTTTAATCCTAGGTCGAAAAACCGTAATATGCTTTTATAATATTAAATTTTAGGAAAACTCAGAAAATTCATGATGCGATGAGTGACTAAATACAGATTAGTTCTTGCTACCACAGCTACCACAGCTACTTGAGTGAAAAGATTAGAATCATGTGCTGATCTATATAGTTAGGGAGTCGTTATAAACCGTTGTTTAGGCTGTCCAAATATAAAAAGTCCGGGGACGAGGTTGCAGTAAGAGCGAATTTGGAATCTTCACTTCAAAATGGTTGATACTTTCAAAACCTCTTCTTTTTTGCGCGGACGTGATTTCGTGCTCTTGTGGTTGAAAGATAATAATGTCGAGATGTGAGGTCCTAATGTACCTGCATAACACGAATAGAGATTCTTTTCCAGTAAGGGGAGACCATATCCTACAAACAAACGAGTTAATTCTATTTATTTTCTTTTTTTTTAATAAAATGTACGGTTATTATTCTCTCCCCCCAAACTAAATTGAATTGACCATGAGTTACTCAGTTCATGGGCTAAGGCTTCCAGTTTCCTGTTTCCTGTCGAATCAAAGCTGAATAATGAGACTTTCTAAGTAGCAGACCTCGATTTAGCAGACAAGGAGTAATGAATAATTAGATATAGTTTCTTTTTCTTTAAAAGCGCGTCTTTTTTATTTTCGTAACAAATCGAATTTTTGGTGTTGGTTGTGCTTATATTTGCACAGAACTAAAGTCGCTGAATAATTTTTAAATCCAGTTTGGTTGCGTATAAGGAAAATCGTACAATTCACTCCAAAGTAAGAAGCTTTAAAGTATTTAATATTTTTTATGAAACAGGATAGCTACCTCAATTTTGTTTTTGTCCTACTACCACAAGTCGTTCTATAAATCACTGCTTAGAATATAGGTTTAAGCTTGCATTTGGCTGGACAAGAAAAGGTAAATCTTCAAAAAGATGGTAAGCCTGTATTTCAAAACTGCTCTTCATGGGATTACTAACGATGAAAATCGCATGTCAACAAACGAAGGTACAAAAATGTGTAATAACTCCTGCCAGGATTTGAACCTGGATCCCTTATAACATTGCGTCATAAGAATCTTACGTCAGAACACAGGAGTTTTGGCTGCTAACTGTCTATGCTAAAATAGCCTAGCAATACTAACTATAGGTAATGACAAAATATGTAAGTATCAACAGAAATTTGTTAAATAAATTACCAACATTAAATTGACAACGCCTGGCACTGTTAAGTTTTTGCACAACTTTGCTGCTAACATATTTGTCATGTTCTAATCTAAAAAAATATTTGTTGAATCATGCTTTTACTAGTTTATAATATGGAAATCACATTAAACCAATGTTACATTCATTGTATATCATAACATTACTAATTTGTTGTCAGACATTTTGTGCAGGAAAAAAATTTACGATTTGAAGAAACCGCGAAAATTTACATTTCTGCAGAATTAATTTCCACGGATAATCAAAGTTAAAATTTTTTTGAAAACGAAAAAAAATCTTAAATACCAACTTGAGGATTTTTTCATTCTCGTCCCCAGAGCTCTTTGAGATTAAAACTGGTTTATCTCAAAGAGCCTTGGGGTCGAGAATGGGATTTTTCAATACTTCTGTTAAGCCGCGTTTTGTAATAAATGGCTCACCTTGTAATATCTGCCGCGTTTTGTTAATGGCTTACCTTGTAATACCTGCTGCTTTTTGTAATAAAGAAGCTGACGCGTTTTGTAACAGCATTTCCCGTAGATATTTTGTGAAAACTAGAAACAATGCGGTATGAACCGGGGGGTAAATAGTTTTTTTAAAAAAACGATTTTTTCAAAAAAATACTAAAGAATACTATTTCCTTCTCCCCTTCAAAACCAAACATTTGCACCAAATTTTCTGTTGGATTTTTATGCGTTTTCCGGCAATCTAAAGTTGATAATTAACTAACCCAGTAAACACAAAAACGTCTTAGTGACGGCTTTTCTCGTGTCTAACACGGCATTTCAAAGACGTCTTTATTTTGTCTATGCAAGACCAGTTGGTTTCACCAAAAACCGCAAAAACTTCGTTTAAATAAAATGGCTCGAAGACGTCTTTTCTCGTCTTTTAAAAAGCCGGTCAAATGAACTCTGGTACGTCACAATTTAATTTATAAACATAATCTAGAGAAGGATTAGGGAAATGACATTCTCGACCCCAGAGCTCTTTGAGATAAACCTGTCGAGATTTTATTCTCAAAGAGCTCTGGGGACGAGAATGGGGAAATGTGGCCGTCATCTTCAGATTTTATGAAATTACTAGCGATGACCTTTTCCAACACATAGCAAGAGGTTCTCAGTTATTACACTTATATTTTATAAGAACAATTTTTTAAGAACAATAAGGCAGAATTGCTGAAAAAAAGAACAAAGTGAAAACAATGGCAAGGCTCACATAATCAATTGTTGCAGTTTTGCAAAATTTGTAGATACTAGATTGTAGGTCGAAAAGGATTTGCAATGGATACTGTAAAATAAATTTAAAAATGTTCAAATTTTATAAACAGAGTAAGGGACTGTTTATATGAGAGGCGGGACGAGACGATTGCCAAGATTGCGCTCTTACCAATAATTATACTAAAAATCACTCAAATTTTTGTTCCGGGACAATTACGTCGATTCTGCTTGAGCTAAGCGGGATCCCGGCTAAGGCGGGACGTTTTTATCATATAATAAACATTGTCCCGAAAGATAACTTATGCTTATTTCAATTAAAAGAAAATAATCATCCCGACAAACGTTTTTTATATAAAGGCTTGATAAAATCATCCCCGCAAACGTTCTATCGCGCCTCTAGGTATAAACAGCGTCTTAAGAACAGTTTTATTGAAGAAGTCAAAACACCGCCCTCGTCCCCAGATTTTTTTTTAAAATTCTATTATTTTTTTAGCCCCTCTCTTTATCCCTCCCCCCTTAAACACAATATCTATTTTTTTCAAATCAATCAATAATATTATCAATCAATAATATTAACTTCATCTCTGTCACCATCATCTTCATCTAACAGAAGAAATTCTACGTCTGACATGAAGCGCTCTTCTTCTGCGCATTGTCTAACCGATCCACGCTATCATATACATTGTCAGATGCACTCTGCAGTCGATTTAGTAAACCTGTGCAAACACCATTCTTGATGCACATAATTTCAATGCATCCGATCCGTCAGATTTAGATGACAATGCGCAAACTTTGAAGGACTGAACAATTTCTTTTGGCAATAATTTCCATGCCTGGATAATTCATTCTATCTTTTGCTCTTTCATTGGGCTCTAATATTTCCTTGGCCAGTGAATGTAAATAATAATAGAGGGAAGGGAGGGGGCTGAATAAAAAGAGGCTAAAAAAAGATGTTACATGAAAAAGCATGTAACATCATTTTCCTAAACCTTCTTTGTTGTTTGATGGACACGCAACTACCAGACTAAAATTACTAAAGGCCTGATTAAAACATCTAGAGCAGGTCGTTTGAAAAAGATGAAATAAAGACATCGTTATGATATCAACGAGAACGTCTCTGATACGTCACAAAAGACGTCTTTCCCTTCTTTCAAAGACTTCTTTGGGCGTTACGTGTTTACTTGGAAGTTTAATTCTCATTTCATTACAAAAAAAGAAATTTTTCTGATAACAAGCTTTGGTGTAGTATCATCAAATAAAAAAGGATTTTCCACCGCTTTAATTTATTTCACATTTTGAAATATACTAGTGGTTAGCCCGTGGAAAACCACGGGTTCTCCCGTCCTTTTTATACCGCATCGCGTGCGTCTCGCTACTTGCGCAGCTAAGCTACCATTTTGCGTGACAGACAGACAGACAGACGTATACGGGTATTATAATATAGACTAGTCGTTAGCCCGTGGAAAAATCCACGGTTTCGCCCGTCCTTTTTATACCGCATTGCGTGCGTCTCGCTACTTGCGCAGCTAAGCTACCATTTTGCGTGACAGACAGACAGACAGACAGACAGACAGACAGACAGACGTATACGGGTAACTTAATATAAATAAGATGACGTCATCTTAAAGTTGATTCTTTGAAAAAATATCTTTGCATCCTCTTTATTTTCCTCATAATGATCACATACGCAACGTTCTACGGCATCTTTTTGGCTTGTAGATTTATCCGCAATTCTTAAGCGCTCATTACTCTTTAAAGAACATGCCACTGTTTTTGATTCTTATAGTAAGTTAGTAAGTAACGAAAGGTTTCGGAGATTCCATTCTAAGGGCTGACTCCTCTTCCTCACCGACTGTATCTATGTTGCATTGAGGCAGAGATACGCAAAGCATTGTTCTAACTTGCTTGCATGCCACACAAGCCGGTTCGCGATCACCACTACATTTAAAGGGGGCCAAAGTGGGGACTTGAACCTTAAACCTTATGATTCGAAGACGAATGTGCTACCACTACACCACCGCCGCATCAACCCGATTCCAGGGGTTTTTTTTCTTTTTGATATAAGGGACAGCGAGAAAGAAATATTTTTTTCTTGCTGTCACTTATATCAAAAAGAGAAAAAAAAGCCCTGGAATCGAGGTTGCCGCCGCATGTAAATAGTCCTATCTTTAGACTTACTTTCTGATGCTGTTTCAATTTGAATACATGCAAGAGTAACAAGGCTGAACGATAAATGATCATGGAGTATAAAACTTTACGATTTTGTGAACACATTGGTAGTGAAAGACAAAGTATTGAAGAATTGTGACCCGAGTACAAAAATTTTAATATTATTTGATTCTGGTAAAACCTTCTTAACTGGAGCCAGTAGCTCAGTTGGTAGAGCGGGAAACATTTTCGACGTCGGTTCGAACCCCACCTGGCTTAATGATGTAGCTAGTAGTTTCTTTTATCCTTTTTTAGACAGCATAAAAACATCATTTTTAACTAAAAGTCATTATCCATTTTGATTATGCCTGTAATTTAATAGTGGGTATACCATTTGTTTAAATTCGGGCAAAAAAACCTAACTTGAGAAAGTAATTGCAATTTATACACAAAATTCAAGACGAAATTGCTTTCTGACCATAAAGGTAAGGGGTCACGAGAAAATATTTTCATGCGTATTCTAAACACTAATAAAATAATAACTGACTACCCTGGGGCTGTATCGCAAAATATCGCCCGAGATCATATTTATCTTGGCACGTTTTTGTTTACATTTTAGATAGATAGATGCGCATATTTTACATGGCTAGCCTCACAAATATCGAGGGATATACCTGTCTATTATTTCCATGAGGGGCCATGGCTTAGATGGGGAGTCCTAGAGTATTTAATGCTCATTTTGAGCTACGCAGACCCAATTAGGGTCCGCGCTTTACCAGACAACTCCTGCAACATCCAACGGCCTACACATTGTGCCATCTCCCCAATTCCCCTCACATGGCTTGGGTTAACCCGAGGCTATTCACTCGCCCATATTGAATCGACGCCACGAGGAATCAAACCCCGGTCTCCCGCAAAAAGTACGAGAGTTATAACCACTAAGCTACGGTGCCACAAAGGTATCAATATTAAATCCTAGACCCCTGAACCTCGGATACGGATATAAGATTTTTTTCCCCTCTTTTGAAATTTACGCAACAAAGATTTTTTATGCACTTTTCGGCAATTATAAAAATATGATGTTGACACATAAACAAAATTAAAAACATCTCAAGAAAAGCTGAAAAACTCTCAAATGAGCGTCTCTTCTTTTTAACAATTTTTGTTAGGCTTGGCTACTAAAAACAGGGGGGTTCAAAGTCCAATTTGCTCCACCACGATAACAAATTAAAGATGGTATCCTAATTCCAAAATCACCGCGTATTCCAGAGCAGTTTATATTATAGTTTTTACTTGATATGTTGTTATTATCTGTTCAAAATCGTGTAGTTTGATCACCGAGACTTTAATAGAGAGCTACCAGAAATGCAAAGTTTTTAGTTGGGTTACTAGTGTGCCAACTGGACGTAGGTACCTCTTTTTCTTTTTGACCTGCTTGGGAAATTCCCTAACCCACCATAAGGCTTCAATCAGATAAATATATACTTGAATTTTGTATAAACCACCTGTCCCTAGCTACACTTAACCCCGTGGATATAGTAGCTAGCTAGACATATTTCAGACATCCCAAACGCATATATCAACAGGCTAAAAAAATGCAGGCGGATGCATGACTAGTCTATTTCAAACTTTATTTCCAAGATTTGTGTAGCTATAGCCCACTTCTATACTATATTATAATTGTTTTTTACAAGTATATTATATTAACTTAACAAGTTGACTCTGAATCACATATATATATAGGACCACGTATATATACGTTTGGCCTTTCTCTAATTGATGTCGATACTCGACAATTGCCAAGGTGAAAGCCAAGGTATTAACAAAACTTCGTGTTCCACATCGCATGTATTTGCAGACATGGTTTTTATTGCAGTTGGATGTGACTTAAACTTACAGTTCAATTTTTTGTCGACATGAAATAAATTGAATTAGAAAGGCTGACGTTTGACTTTATATAATTAGGGTTTATTTGGCTAAATAAGTTTTTTTTTATAAGAACCTAGTTTATAAGAACGTTGAAGGTGAGATTTTGCCAAAAATTAAGAACATAAGAACGTATACTCAGCATAATACCTTCATAGACGATAAGAACTAAATAATGAGTCCACAATTGCTATAATACAATTAATGAATACTTGAGGCTGAAAATGCGTAAAAAATGAGAACATCCAGCCTCAGCTAAAATTTAGACGTTCTTATAAAAAAAATGTGATTCTATTATATTAAGATAAAAATATCATCTTCAATCTTGCCCATTACATTCTTTTAGCATATTGTTAAAATAATACTCCTATTCTGTTTTAAGATACACGTCTATTTTTATGATGTGCTGATTTTTATAAAAACATCTATTTTTGCAGAAAATATGCATATCTTGTGCCCCAGCCTGTTTAATAGCACTAATGGTATTAAACTTCTTGTATAAAATTTTGCAGCAGTTTGGAAAATTTAAAAACAGCTGCTTCTGTGCCTGTTGTGCCATATATAATTCTTATTGCAGTTTGTCAGTACCAAAATCTTTAAAATATCTATATTATAATACCCGTATACGTCTGTCCGTCTGTCTGTCACGCAAAATGGTAGCTTAGCTGCGCAAGTAGTGAGACGCACGCAATGCGGTATAAAAAGGACGAGCGAACCCGTGGATTTTTCCACGGCTAACAACTAGTTTTTATAATTACATTAAAAAATATAATAATTTTGATTCTGTTTTTGTTTGTTTGTCTTCAGAAGGTCAGTAACAGTTTTGAAATTAGGCTTGGTTTGTTGTAATTGTTGTTTACGTGTGCAGAAAATTTTGAGATGTCTGAGAATTTTAATGTCTCAAATCTTTTGTAGTCTGAAATTTTGAATGTCCAAATAATCTCAAATAAAAAAATTTGTAAGGAGATGTTTTTTAAAATAACGTTCATAAACAATTTTTCTATTAAGGTTCACATGGTCACTTTTTCTTCATTTTCAAACAACATTTGACGATTTTTGAGCTTCTTTACCGCTGTGTATTTATCATTTCATAACAAAATACGGCCATTTGTAAGCTTCATGCGGTCATGTAATTGTCAGTTTATAACGAAATATCTGACTTTCATCCTTCATACAGCTATAATATACGGCAATGGCCAATATTTTTAGGAAATAATAAAGTTTGTATTAATACTGACTGCAACCTTAATGTTATATTCTTAGCAAGTAAAGAAACCTTCCTCTTTGTATCTTTTTTCTGGTTATTAAGGCTTATTGTCTTTTTAAATCCCTGCCTAAATAGTCATTTTCTCGAAGTTCCCTTTTTTATCAATGTTTAGTACTTCTGATACAAACAGTAAAATTTGGCAAGGCAATGGAAATAAAATAAGTTATAGAGCAGGGAGTGAATTAACTGTAAATAAGTCAATAGCGAATCTGATTTTCTTAAAATGCGATCTATTTTTGATGCTTTTGCCATGAGTTTAATGGTCTAATTGCTACCTCAAAATTGATGCAACGCTCCTTTTTTTATTCACGTAGCTGAACAAACACGCTTCTTCCTGTTATCGCCAAATCGCTACCATATTTATATTTGTTTGGAACTGTATCGCCAGTAGCCAAATTGCGAAAACATACTCGCTCTGAAGGAAGAAAAATATACAAGAGAGCATGTAAAGATATCCTGTTGTGATAATCAAAACAATATGGTGTCACTGACCATGTGCGTTGCGATTCTTTTACATCCAACTCACGTAAAAATATGAAAAACTTATAATTTTAAAATCGCGATTTTTTATTTAATGAGCATTTTGAGATCGCTAGTCCATAAAAACCGATCGATCGTTGTAGAGTTAATGAATCACAATAAAATGAACTGCGAACTTGTTGTTATTGAAATCAGAATTTCTATTTTTAAAACATGAAATGCAAATTCAAAAAGGATAGGTTAACCAGAATGCGGCAAAGTAAACAGAACTATTTTTCACCTTGTTATTAGCATAAATTAATTTCATCTTTAAGGAATAACAAATTTAGATATTTTCAGAGATAATTTTATTAGGATAAATTTTCATCCCTGGCCTCTTAAATGCTAATTGATGACCCACACAATGTATTTGTATACTGGTTTGCAATCAGGCTTACCTAATTAGGCAATACAAGCTTTAAGCACTTACAAATTGGCAGCGAAAATATAGTATTTTATTAAAAGATTTGTTTTTTCAAATTTGAAAGGAATTATGAAATGATTGTGTATTGACATAAACTACTAGGCAGAATTTTTCAATCAAATCAAATTCTGGCCAAGTTTTCTGTATATACGATTAAGAAGGTTTTCATCATCTAAATTGGGCTCAAGTATTTTGCTAATAAGGAGTAGAATGTCGAATTATCAGTGTTTGCTTAGTTACCAGTTTGTCAAACTGATTGGTTTGTTGTTTCTTTTCGCAATGTTTTTTATATGCATTGCTTATTTGAAAAGCAAAAATAGCGATTTTGAAATGATACAAAGATATAGATAAGAGATATACAAAGACATATAGATAAGTTATTTCTATTGTAACCTTTTTTATTGTAAACATTTTTTATTTTCACCTATAGTTTTTTTTTTATGTATACATATACATTAACTTTTTGACATCCCTGAAGTGTTTTTTTTAAATAAAATATAAATAATTTTCCCTGAGAATTTCAAAAAAAAATTGTGTTTGCAATGTAATGTTTTGCACTTCAGTAGTTTCCATCCAGTTCGATAAGCTTTTTTTAAATAAACAATTTGATTAGTTGTAACAAGTGGCTATATTGGGTGACGTTTCCAAACATGGTGCTAAAAAAGTGATGTAAAATCTCCCACTTGGTATCATCATCATCATCATCATCATCATCATTCTCGTCTTAACGTCCGTTTTCCATGCTAGCATGGGTTGGACGGGGTATATTAATGACCCTCTTCCAATCTGATCTAGACTGTGTTAGATCTAAACTCAACTTCCTCTGTATCAAGTCTGTCCTTATAACCTCCTGCCAAGTCTTTCTCGGTCTGCCTCTGGGCTTTGCCCCAGGAACTATCAAGTCTCTACACTTTCTTACCCAATTATCCTCCTCCATTCTTTCCAAGTTATCAAGGTATATTTTCTATATGTTTTGCTATATTTTCTTATTAGTAGAAATTTTGTTCTGACTATTGCTGTTTTTATATTTTTAGTTTCTGCACAATATTTTTAATTTGAAAGCAGGGTGTTTTTTTTAAACTGACACAAAGTTTTAATTTTATGAGAAATATTAGGTGAAAAGGAGGTAAAATTTTAAATTAGTAATATATTATTATTATATCATTCTTTAAAATTCACTGTCCTTTCTGGAGGTGTAAAGTACCTGAATTTCATATTTAGCTTTACTTTATGAATTTCTCAATTTTAATGTTTTTTAAAAAGATGTCAAATGTTTCAAACTTTTTTATGCTTATTTACTTTTTGCTCATTTATAGGGAACATAAAAGTACAATATTGTATATTGTATATATATCAAATTGGCGTATTTTTAGGGAAAAAATTCATTACTCCCTGTATTCCACCCCTGTGAGAAAATTCTGGATATCTTTGGCATAGCTTATCCAAAATTCCAAAGTCATATCTGATGCTGGTCAAAAAGAGTGTATAATAAGCTTTTGCAAAACAACTTTTTGGCTTAATTTTTCAATTTTTGAGTAATAAGCTAAATATCTTACAACAGGATGGCAATTGCTATGGAAAATAACCTAAAATATTTTTTTTGTTATTTGAATCAAAATGGCGGCTTTAGACCAAATTTTGGACATTTTAGTTTTCTCTTAGCCACCACAACTTAAGGATAATATTCAATACTTTGGCAATGTAGCTTAATGAATGCTATAATGAAAAAATGTTAAATTGTGCGACTTGCGTTGTCATGCAAGTTGCACAATTTAACATTTTTAAGTTAATTATGTGGAATAATAAGACCTAAACCCTTTCTCCTTCATATCTTCACAAGAAATCTTCTTCCGAAGTATCTCTTAATGTTTATCTGTTTATTTTGAACAAAAACCAAAATGATGTTTCACAGTGGAAACGTTTGAAATAACTTAACATGTAATAATTATTATTACTATTATTTACCCGGAATAGCCTCTTCAGTTCCTAACAAAACTGTTATCAATAAGGGTCCTGCAAAGGCATGTCCTAGTGCACTTAAAACTCCCATTTGAGCTATGAAAGGCGTACAAGCACAACAGCCGCTTAACTAGACAACTGGCTAAGATATCAATCCTATTCTCATGCTAAACGTTAAGCAGAAAGGAACGATTCACACTTTTATAGTCTCTAGCATGACTCAGCAGGGGTTGGAACCAAAGGCCTTCCGCACTGAAGGCGAACACTCTACCACAAGGCCACCGGTCGGTTAAAAAGATTTTAATTAACTTTCATTTTTCTTGTGATCCTTGAAGAGATTAAGTTGCTCCACATTCTTTTATCAAACACATTTCTGAACAGGTGTAACCAAAATATATTGTATGACTATATATGACCAGACCAAATCCCCACTCTAAGTCTAAGTCCTTATAAAAAAACATATATAACGCCCTATGCAATTATTGCTCCCATCAGAAATTGTTTAAAAGTTGTCAGTTGTTCTAAAATTAGCAATCAGATGGGGACATAATTAGTCAATGCTTTAGAGTACACTCTTACTAATTTTGTAACCTTGATCATTTGACGGTTTTGACTTCTTGCATCCCTTAACCCTATTCGGTCCAGGGGGGGGGGGGGAGCGGATTCTGCCCCCCTGACGTTTTTTTTAATAACTCCTTATTGCTATGTTATATGGCTATGAAACTTGCTAAGTGTCAATATTTATCTATTAGACACCTGCATGCCAAATTTTTAGGTCCCATACCTTTCAGAGGCTTTGATATTGGCCATTACTCGAAACTACCCCTATAAATATCTCTATGAAATCCTTATAATGGGGAAAATTTAATAACTCCTGTTAGGATTATTCTTAGAACTTGAAACTTGCAACACAACTTTGTTTTATTAAGAAGAATCATTTTGCATAATTTGGACACGTGATTAACCCGCTTTCCCGATTTTGTCGGATTTTACCCGAAAATCGAAAAAACCCGGATTTTCGAGCAATTTTTGGCAATTTTTTATGCGATCCACGTAAAAAACGGAAAATATGGTAAATAACTTTTATTTAGCTTTCAGAAACTTCAAACAGAATGCCAAAATTCGCTCTGGAACAAAAGTAATTAAATTTTAAGCAGATAGTGGCATTTTTAACAAATTTCAAGCTTCTGATAATGTCACAGAAAATGTGCTGACGCAAGCAAAAATTTATTGCTGCCATTTTGTTCCTTTTATGACGTACTATAAGTGTGCCAAGTTTGATTCAATTTGAACAACCCTATGAAAAGTTATTGAGGGGGGGGGCGGATTTCGCCCCGGTCATAGTATGTTCGAAAAATCCTGGACCGAATAGGGTTAACATATATATGTATATTTTTTTTTTGCCTAACCAATAAAAACCTTTGAACTGCGTCATCGGTTTGTCGTCAATTAAAGGTTGTAAGATCGTATTTAACCCAAGGGTATTTAAACTATATATAGTTTAAATACCCTTGGGTTTGCCGTTATGTGTTATATGTTTTGTTAAGTATTGTTTTATACGTCATCTGTGTATTATGTAGTTGTTGAAAATTATATTTAAAAAACTTGTGAGATAATTGTAACAATTTACGTTGATAATGTCTTGTAGTAACAAGACGAAATATCCGTTAAAATAAAATAAAAAAATGTCATCATCAATCAAACTTCTCGTACTTATTTTTATTGTGAAGTCATATGCCCGAATTAATATATATATGTTTTTCTAATACACAAATCATTTTTTTTCTCAGATTGGTCATCGAGAACACGTGACGTATTTGATCATCTAGAAAAAATGTGTTTCATTATCGAGAGAAAGTGACGTATTTAATTGACGAAAAAAAGAGTGTATTTGATCATCGAGAAAAATGATGTATTTGATCATCGAGAACCAGTGACGTATTTTGTCAGAAAGAACCAACGACGTATATTATCATTGAGAAGAAATGGCTTATTTAGTCATTGAGAAGAAATGACTTATTTGTTCATCAAGAAAAATGGCATATATGATCATCAAGAACCAAAGACGTATTTAATCATCGAGAACAAATGACGTATTTAATCATCGAGAACCAACGACGTATTTGATGATCGAGAACCAACGACGTATTTAATCATGGAGAACAAATGACGTATTTAATCATCAAGAACAAATGACGTATTTAATCATCGAGAACCAACGACGTATTTAATCATCGAGAACCAACGACGTATTTAATCATCGAAACCAACGACGTATTTGATCATCGAGAACCAACGAAGCATTTGATCATCGAGAACAAATGACGTATTTGATCATCGAGAACCAACGACGTATTTGATCATCGAGAACCAACGAAGCATTTGATCATCGAGAACCAACGACGTATTTAGTCATCGAGAACAAACGACGTATTTAATCATCGAGAACAAATGATGTATTTAATCATCGAGAACAAATGACGTATTTAATCATCGAGAACCAACGACGTATTTTATCATCGAGAACCAACGAAGCATTTGATCATCGAGAACCAACGAAGCATTTGATCATCGAGAACCAACGACGTATTTAATCATCGAGAACCAACGAAGCATTTGATCATCGAGAACCAACGAAGCATTTGATCATCGAGAACCAACGACGTATTTTATCATCGAGAACCAACGAAGCATTTGATCATCGAGAACCAACGAAGCATTTGATCATCGAGAACCAACGACGTATTTTATCATCGAGAACCAACGAAGCATTTGATCATCGAGAACCAACGACGTATTTAGTCATCGAGAACCAACGACGTATTTAGTCATCGAGAACCAACGACGTATTTAGTCATCGAGAACCAACGACGTATTTAATCATCGAGAACCAACGATGTATTTGATCATCGAGAACCAACGAAGCATTTGATCATCGAGAAAAAATGACGTATTTAATCATCGAGAATCAACGATGTATTTGATCATCGAGAACCAACGAAGCATTTGATCATCGAGAACCAACGACGTATTTAGTCATCGAGAACCAACGACGTATTTAGTCATCGAGAACCAACGACGTATTTGATCATCGAGAACCAACGAAGCATTTGATCATCGAGAACCAACGACGTATTTAGTCATCGAGAACCAACGACGTATATAGTCATCGAGAACAAATGACGTATTTAGTCATCGAGAACAAATGACGTATTTAGTCATCGAGAACAAATGACGTATTTGATCATCGAGAACAAATGACGTATTTAGTCATCGAGAACAAATGACGGGATGTCTTTTCTGGCGATGAAGCTGCTATGTCTAATACTTACTAGTGTTTATTAGATTAATGAAATATATACTGCGTTACTCAGTCAAACCTGTAAATAGTTGCTATACCTATATACACGACGGATACTTTTACTCTCCCATTAGTCGAACTTCAGTCAAATTGTCTAAACAGGTCTTGGTTCGTTACTCCCTTTGAAAGACTATTAGCTTGCGCTTAAGAATTTGCCTAAACTTCTTATGTCCATTCTTTACGGGTTTGACTGACTTCATATATTGTATTGTACTTTATTATTTGACGAGGAGTGAATATTTGCAGAGCATACTTTGTGAGGTACGTAACGAAGAGGACTTGTGGAAGACTTGCGTTTTCGAAGAGCTTTTGCCATTTTTTTTTAAGGTTAAGGCTTTTTAAGTAAGGTTTAATAGGTGGCTGCGTTGCATTGAATATATTGCAGAAGTTGTGAGGCCACTGGCATTATGGTGACTTTCGCTCTTATGACCGTCTGGTTACGCATGCGGGAGATTAGGTTCGGGTTTTTAAATTTACCTTGTATAATGTTTGGTGGGTTTTTAAAATTTTTGCAATATTCGCATTCACGACATTCAGTTTTTAATACAAGAACGATTTTTATGAATGAGAAGTTTTGAACGGTAAAAATGTTTTTAGGCGACTAGGTCTTCGTTCCTCGGTGTTGAATGTGTCGAAATGATAGTTCTTAATGTTGACATTGGCACCTCATTTAGGGATGTCGAAACGTTTGACTTTATTTTTAACATTGGCACCTCATTTATGAATGTCGAAAAGTTTCGCCTTATTTTTGAATTGGCACCTCGTTTGTGGATGTTGAAATGTGTTTTGATAAGAACTTTTTTGGGGTTCATGATAATCCAACCGGTAATTTTGTAGTTGGGTACGAGTTTCAAAATCGTCTTGAAAAAGCTTTCTTTGCCTGAAGTATTGTTTTGATGTGTTTCAGAATGGTGAATTGATGTTGTGAGTAAAGTTTATGCTATCTTTCTCTTTGAAGTTAGTTTTCACTCTTTCAAATAGGCTGCACAACAAGAAATGGTACGAAAGTTGAACTGTTAATATTCTCAAAAGTTTGCTTTCAATCGAGGCTAAACTTGTCTCTAAATCCTACATATCACGTGGTTGTATTTTTAGTTCTGTTGACTAGTTAGAATTCTTATTTGACATCCCACCACAACACGTCAGAAATAAAACCGTTATAAACGTTCAAAGTAAGACTCATACCAGTGCTGTTACTACTCTCTCACGCAGTGCTGTTACTACTCTCTCATGCAGTGCTGTTACTACTCTCTCACGCAGTGCTGTTACTACTCTCTCATACAGTGTTGTTACTACCCTCTCATACAGTGCTGTTACTACTCTCTCGTACAGTGCTGTTACTACTCTCTCATACAGAGCTGTTACTACTCTCTCACGCAGTGCTGTTACTACTCTCTCGTACAGTGCTGTTACTACTCTCTCATACAGTGCTGTTACTACCCTCTCATACAGTGCTGTTACTACTCTCTCGTACAGTGCTGTTACTACTCTCTCATACAGTGCTGTTACTACTCTCTCACGCAGTGCTGTTACTACTCTCTCGTACAGTGCTGTTACTACTCTCTCATACAGTGCTGTTACTACTCTCTCACGCAGTGCTGTTACTACTCTCTCATACAGTGCTGTTACTACTCTCTCATACAGTGCTGTTACTACTCTCTCACGCAGTGCTGTTACTACTCTCTCGTACAGTGCTGTTACTACTCTCTCATACAGTGCTGTTACTACTCTCTCACGCAGTGCTGTTACTACTCTCTCATACAGTGCTGTTACTACTCTCTCGTACAGTGCTGTTACTACTCTCTCACACAGTGCTGTTTTATCACATTATATATTAAACGACGCACACTTCAACCATATCGATGTCATCCTCTCCGATATAGTCCTCCGTATCAGCATCATCGAAGATGATATATCTTTAAGGTAGTTGTTGTAGTAACTGATCTTTCCAGTGTGCCACTCATTCTCGTATAGAAATTCTATTCGCCATCCACAATAGGGTGCGTTCAGCACACGGTCATCTTCGTGATCCACTCTTCCTCAGGAACATCTTTGCCATTCTCATCCTTATGGTCTTTGTTTTCCTAAATAATGTCGACATTTTCTCCTGTAGCTTGATCGGACGTTGGTAATGTTTCTGCTGCAGGTTAATAATCAGCATGTTGTGAGACCTTGTATAATGAAGACCCTCGGACCTAACTTTATCAACTTCACTTTTGACTGATTACATGCTTTGAGCCTCAGGTTGATTCTTGAGATATTCTTAAATTTTGAAGTTTTTGAGCCTCGTGATTCTTATAAAAAGGTTCTTATAAAAACAGTTTTTTTCCTGTCCGATTTGACGTCATCAATAGCTTCCAGTCGATTTAAAAGAACAGCAAAGTAACATAAGTGATGGTATAAGTTTCTCAATTCTTTGAAGCTAAGGAAAAGCTAAGGTACTGAAACTATTTTGAAATTATTTTCATGCGTCAGCATGTAGTTTCTTATAAACAGGTTTCTTATTAAAAATACGTGTATTACGTAGGAATTTGACATCAAATAACTCTGAGCAGGACTTTCGATAATCTTGCAAACTGTTCGATTTTTTTTTATCAACCTAAAGGTATTTTTTTAACAACAACAGACCAAAAGTCAAATTGCTCATAAGAGATACATGTAGTTTCATGAATTTTCTCATTTTGGTTAAGTTGGGAAAACTTGTTGGTAAACAAATTCTTGTATCGCCATTTGTGGTAACGTCATTGACGTCATGTCGAGAATCATTTTTCATCTAACGTTCATGCTTTGGTATACCGTTCGAATAATTCAGAATTTTTTTAGCAAGAAGGTCGGAAGAATATCATATTTTTTTCAGTGCCATTAGCTACACCGGAGAACGTTGGTCGCATGCTGTAAACACACTACAAATAGCTTGACTAAAATGAGGGTTTTTTCCGTGTCATATTTTGTCTATTTAGCACTTTTTCGGTAATTTTAGTCTTGAAATAGCAAAGTTCAAACTTTTGGGACAATAAAATTGGGGTGGCAGGCTAGGCGTATATCAGAACGGTCCTTGTGAAGTCACTGAGCGTTCCCTCCCGCTCAAATTGTTGTGGCATTTCTTGTTGTTGTTGTTGTTGTGTTGTTGTTGTTGTTGTTTTTGTAATGTCACGAGCGGTGCAAAGCAACCAGTCAATATTTCTTGTGGCGTATGCTACAAAGCTTAAGCAAACATTTGACAGCTTTTTCAAATCACAAACAGTTAAAACCAGGCGAAAGCGACTTCAAAAATGCTTGTCTTCCAAAATGTACTCTTGTTGCGTACCAACCTTCGAGGCGCGGAGTGATTTGTTGATGCATCAACAAATCACTCCGCGCATCGGAGGTTTTCAGTATTTTTGTTATATTTTTTTTGTATTTTTCATTAAAAAAAACAATAGAAAATTCTGCAAGATCCTTCGGTCTTTTTACTTTTCCCTTGCCAACACACCCCCCTATGCATACTTACCCTGGAAACGCACTTTACTCGTTTGTCTTACCTTCTCCGTGACCATATTACTCACCATATCTCAGAGGGAGACTTTGTACAACTCACCATGTTGACTCTTTGTCTTTCTCGTGGAATATCATCCTTGTATTCTTGTAGCAGTGTTAGTTTTGAATCACGATATCCATCTTCCGTTGCGTTCGTTTTGATTACCACGATTTTAAAGATTTGCATCTTGGTGGGCTCGAACCACCGAGTCAGTGCTTCGTAATGAAACGCGCCATCCAACTGCGCCACTGATCCATACCAGATCATGATAATTTTATTAACTTATTATTATAAAGGTTAAACATTTTAAAAATTTCCCGATTTTACCCAACCTCGAACCCAGGGCCTGTATCGTTTTTTGATATGAAGATGAAACGCGTACGCTACGTACGTTAGATTTTACCCAATCGGAATTGAATACGGCACGTTGCTGATCAATACTTTTCGGGTTTCACAAGAAAAGAAAGAACTGGATGAAAAGTATAAACTTACAAATCAAATCCACAGCTGATATAGATGAATAAATGCACGTTCATTCCGTGCTTCTTCGAATCGCTATTTCGGCATCCGTCGTGGTTACCAAATACCTTTGTTTGATGTTTCTTGTGACAACTACACCATCCTTAGTCGTTATTTCGGCAGCCGTCGTAGACACCAATAACATTGTCTTGATATTTCTTGCGTCAACTACGCCATCCTTTGTGGCTATTTCGGCTGCCGTCGTTGACACCAATAACATTGTCTTGATGTTTCTTGCGTCAACTACGCCATCCTTAGTCGCTTATTCGGCTGCCGTCGTTGACACCAATAACATAGTCTTGATGTTTCTTGCGTTAACTACGCCATCCTTGGTGGCTATTTCGGCTACCGTCGTAGACACCGTCTATACCATCAAGTTTAATTTACAAGTAAACCCTGGATTCTCCGGTTGTTTTCCCATATCTGATTTCCATATTTTTCACATGGTATTACTAGCAATAAAAAAAAGTTACGAAACATTCTCGCAAGCGGCAAGCAAAATTTATTTATCGCGAAACATTCTCGCAAGCGGCAAGTAAAATTTATTTATCAAGAACCAGCGACGGAAATGTTTGCGGTGATATAGGCTTTAAAGCTGTTAGGCCATCACCCCCTTGCTGTCGTCGGGACGGAAGAAAACATAGGTTGCTTTTTCACTCAGTTTTGAAGCGGTGTACTGATTCACTGGCGTAATTTATGTTTTGCCGAAACGAAATTAATTTAGAGAGCTGTACCACATTCGGGAAAGCAGAAGAGTACATCAATGGAATTAAACGCAACATTTCAGCTAATAAAATTTGGAACAACTGATTTGAAGATTTAAATCAACTACCGTAATTCCTCTTTTTAGTGTAGTGTAGTTGAATGTGGAGTTGAATGTGTAGTGTAGTGTAGTGTAGTTGAATGTGTAGTGTAGTGTAGTTGAATGTGTAGTGTAGTGTAGTTGAATGTGTAGTGTAGTGTAGTTGAATGTGTAGTTGAATGTGTAGTTGAATGTGTAGTTGAGTGTAGTGTAGTGTAGTTGAGTGTAGTGTAGTGTAGTTGAGTGTAGTGTAGTGTAGTTGAGTGTAGTGTAGTGTAGTGTAGTGTAGTGTAGTGTAGTGTAGTGTAGTGTAGTGTAGTGTAGTGTAGTGTAGTGTAGTGTAGTGTAGTGTAGTGTAGTGTAGTGTAGTGTAGTGTAGTGTAGTGTAGTGTAGTGTAGTGTAGTGTAGTGTAGTGTAGTGTAGTGTAGTGTAGTGTAGTGTAGTGTAGTGTAGTGTAGTGTAGTGTAGTGTAGTGTAGTGTAGTGTAGTGTAGTGTAGTTGAATGTGTAGTTGAATGTGTAGTGTAGTGTAGTGTAGTGTAGTGTAGTGTAGTGTAGTGTAGTGTAGGGTAGGGTAGTGTAGGGTAGGGTAGGGTAGGGTAGGGTAGGGTAGGGTAGGGTAGGGTAGGGTAGGGTAGGGTAGTGTAGTGTAGTGTAGTGCAGTGCAGTGCAGTGCAGCGTAGCGCAGCGCAGCGCAGTGCAGTGCAGTGCAGTGTAGTGTAGCGTAGCGTAGTGTAGTGCAGTGCAGTGTAGTGTAGTGTAGCGTAGTGTAGTGTAGTGTAGTGTAGTGTAGTGTAGTTGAATGTGTAGTTGAATGTGTAGAATGAATGTCGATTATTATTGTAACTTTAAATCATAGCTAACTTAAATTACATACACTTATCTTCTCTATAAGAACAATTTTATAAGTACAATGACAAGGCTGAAATTTTACCGATTTTTTCTTTTTCTATGAAAAACAACTTGAGAAATATTTTTGAACGCAGAATTTTTCACAGAATTAAATGATAGATTTCAGGTCTCAAAAATATGTAATATACTGTAAAAGTCCAGGCTTTTCTGAATCTTTTATAAATAAAAGTATATATATAGAATACAACTGACGAAATAAAACATTAAAATTACAGATTTTACACATAATAATATTTTTTAAAAAATCTTTAACTCAATAATCACCTTTAAAATTACTGTAGAGAATTTAGGAAATTCCATGATATAAAACTTGTTAAATTTGATGATTCGAACATAATAACTTCGGAACAAGGTATGAACTAAGTAGTTCAATATTTCATTAGTTGTTGTTTCGGTATTTAGGTGTTCCAAACTTTACTCTATCGCTCAATATTTTTTGAAAACCTTGATGGTCGATGTTTTGATAACAGCTGATCTGAAAAAGAGAACATTTAGATAATGAGGAGCAAGAATACAATTTTATTACAAACTGAATTAAAACCAGGTTGCTATTCAATTACTGTCTCTTTATGCTTTAATTAATGCTTCAATTATTTGAAGAAGAGGGAATTTATCAACAAGAGACAAATCGACGCAAAATTTTGATCAAACTGTAACAGGAAACAATGTTCAGTGATAAAACAAAAAATAAGAACGATATGCTTAAGGGAAGATGTCCTTATTAAAATTGCCACACTTTAGGCGAGGCACAAAAATAAGTCTGGTTAGTGTCCTCCAACCGAACTTCCATTGATAAAATTTTTTTAACTGTTTTGATTCGGGTGTCCGAATTTCTGAAATGATGAGAAAAACCGTATAGTTCAATCAATTTTAGCATTTCAAAAGAAATTTACAATTAGCAGCGATGCGGCTGATGTTGCAAATGAAATTGCGCTTACTCACGACATTGAAGAGTGTGGAATATTGTTGGATGATGATGACCCAAGTAGAAGTCGCATGAGTTGATTGTGATACAAAATGTGGGCTCAATTGACTGGATGGTTGCGCCTTTGAAGAAAGAATTGGTTGTGGTTGCAACACAAAGGTAGTATAAAAACATGTAGAGAAAGACAGTTCATGGATGTTACTTGTATTTTTTCATAAGAAACTCATTTCTAAGGTTTAAAGCTCAAATTATATTCATGCACATGTGCAATTTCTTTTTTGTTTCGATGACCTGGTGCATAAGAAAGCAAAAATCGTTTCTACTTATTTTTACGCCTGATTTCTCTCACACAATAGGAAGGGGAATCTTCAATTCACACGCTCGTGAAAGTACCTTATCGGCCCTTTTTTATGCCGCCCGTAAGTGGCGTTAATTTTTGCTAGGTGGTGGGCGTTACACAAATTTCTTGAGAGGCTGAGTTAGGGCCGGCGTAAAAAGGGCCGATAAGGTAGTTTGAGTGAGAGATCAAACATGATGGCAGTTGACTTGGACTATGCGAGATGCTTGTTAATAAAATAATGCAACCTTTTTTGAAAAAACTGCTTCTTTTTTTATGGCCGACCGACCGAGCGGACCCTCAAAAGGACAATAGCATAACAATATGTATACTATCTTAAAGATGTTTTAAAAAAGAAAGAAAATGTGGTGTCGTATTGTACTTTTTGACATTTGAAATTCGCGTCATAATACTTGTTGAACCAATCACGGGCCAGTATTCAAATTAAGCAGCCATTATAAAAAAGGTGTACACATGCCGTAATCATAATGTTTTTGTGGTGAAACCTTCATAAATACAAGTCTGGATTTTTAAAGGAATTCTTTTTCTTTGTAGTCAAATCTTTAATATGTTTTAGATACTGCTTAATTTTTGCTTGTGTGTAAATACATATCCTGCTATTATAAGTAATTCAATAATTTCAAGAAACATTGATTTTGCGGAATTTAGTAATCACCTTTTTGCGTTTCAACACGGGACGGTTAGAGTCGAGGATCATTGTCATTTCGCCGGGAGATATAATCTTTTCTTTCTAGAAAATAACGGAGTTAAAATGTTTTTAGAAGTTTCTATAATTTTGCTAGGTTAAATTGAAAAGGCGAACAAATGTGTTTACCTTATCTTTTCTACTACACGACAATATTTTCAAATATGTGTACACCACTTCATCATTTAAACTCCCACTTATGGCATCTTTTAACAGAATATCCGTTACAATAACACTTCCAAAGTGAGAAAACTTGCAAATAATGACATTTTTGCATTTGTCGACTTGCTTCAAGACCAATATTTCTGAAATTCAAAACAACATATCATTTTTTCTCAAACAATAGTCCTTAGGTCTTAAGCCTCTATAATAGAACGTGTTAGTTTCTATTATAGAGGCTTAACAAAGAAAATATTATATTAAAAATATATAAATAATAGGACAAGTAGTCAGTTAGAGACAGGCTACGGTACGGACGACATGTCAAGGAAGATACAAGAGTACGCAATAAAAGATATAGAAGTATTGAAGGAGAATATAGGAGGACTTAACTTTATATTGAGTCACACTATTATATTTAAAGAAAGTTGTTTACAATCTTACTACAATGTGATGTTGTTATTATTGCGTTTTCCTGTAGATTAAAGTGTCCGTATTTTTCATACATTACTCTTGCCACATGTTTTCCGTGTTTCTTCATTAATACTATGCTGCCTTCTTTTATTCGGTCTCTCAACGCCTTGTTCATTGTTATGATTATTGATCTGTTTTTTATCGCGTCCCATTCTCCGCTTACATGTTTTGTTATGTCTTTTGCCTTCGTTCCATTCATTGTTACCACCACTGGTCTTTTTGGTGCTGGTATTGGTGATTTGTATTTCACGTCTGATTCCAGGTTTGCATTTCCCTCGACTAATGCTTTTAATATTTGTACTACATCTTCTGTTTCTAGTAGGCATTCTTCACATCTGTATATATCTGCTCCCGGTAGATTCTCTAACCAAAATGTGTTGTTTGCGTTCTTTAGTGGTGTTTTGAAGTTTCCAATTTCGTGTTGTTCATACGGTGTTAGTAGTAGATCCATTAATGTTGTCTTCCCACTGTCGCTTGATCCGATGAATATCAATGTGTTTTTCTTCCCTCCTCTTCCGTCTAGTATTGTGTAGATTTGTTCCATTAGTTCCATGAAGTCCATTTCGTTTTCCTTCGCCACTGATTGTACGAATTGACACATTGATCCTGCTGCTATGATTATTTCTTCGTCTGTTAAACAGTCGTCGCATAGTCGTACTTTTTTACATTTGCAATCGAACGGTTCCATTCTCCCTATAGCTTGATGATATGTTACTTGTTCTACCTTTTGTCGGTTTATTTGATAGATATGTTTCTTTAGTGATTCCACGATTCCTGGTTGCATTTTTGTTATCGCGTTGATTAATCTGTCGTTTGTTGATAGTACTGTTTGAAAGTGTTTTTCATTTCTTACTCCTTCTTCTGTTAGTATTGTTACTAACTGTTGTTTTACGCTTTGGAATGCTATGTTAGCGTTTGGCTGGCCGCTGTTGTCTGTAGGCGCATTAAATATTGCATTGTTCATCCATTCTAAAAATATTTAGTCGTTTAAAATATGTTGTACAAAGCCTCTTATTATATATAAAAGCTGAGGAGCGTAATCAAAATTAAATATGTCATCAGTATCGTGTATATCCTCACCATCGTCTTGTTCGTTTCTGTCAACACTTATTGTTAGTGTCTGTTTTCGTTGTCTTCATCTTCACTTGATCCTTCTGTAGGACATTCATCTGTATCGTATTTCTGAGTTGTTTTGTTCCAATGTTCTGCATGAATGTTACATCTGCTGGCGCAATTGTTGCATCTGAATGTTCCACGAATATCTTTGTAGACATCGTTTTGAGCTGCTCTTTCCTTGTCGTTGTACTGTTTTCTTATTTTTTCCCACAATCTTCTTGATTTTTCGTTTCTCTTGCACCATTCGTGTTGTCGAGTTCTGTCATCTCTCATTCTTTTCATCATTTCTTGCAATTTCTCCTTCTGTAGTTCTCGTTCAATTTTTAAGTCTTCTTCCAATTCTTCTTCGTATTCTGCTTGTAATTCGTCTTCATCCAGTGTAGTCGAGGAGCTCTTCTGTGCATCTCTTTTTGTAGCAATCGTTGCAATTTTCTTCTTCTTCGTCTGTTCTGTGTCGTTTGCTGCAGGCTCGAACACTATTTTCCTCTTTATCGAAGTCTCTTTCTTCTTTTTCTGCTTCCCTTCTTTTGAGATATTTTCTGAGGTTGTCGAGATGTTCTCTATTCTTGACCATGATTTGGTTGATTTCGCAGCCGCATGTTTTGCACTTATTGGAGTTACCAGTTTTTTTGAGTTGGTTGCATCCTTGACAGCATGTACTTCCAATTCTGTTGAAGAAGGCTCGATTAATAACTCGTCTGTCGATAAGTCTTTTTCCTGATTCATCACTTCTCCATGAGATAATTGCGTGGGCGTGGAATCGCTCTCTGTTCTTGCATCCTCTGTGGAATAACAGTTCTGATGATTTTCCATATGCTTTGACCAGCTCCCGCACTTCTTTTTCGAATCCTTCGTAGTCGTGGCACTCTCCTTCTGCATCGTGATATTTTCCTCCTGCTATTACTGTGTGACTCAATATAAAGTTAAGTCCTCCTATATTCTCCTTCAATACTTCTATATCTTTTATTGCGTACTCTTGCATCTTCCTTGACATGTCGTCCGTACCGTAGCCTGTCTCTAACTGACTACTTGTCCTATTATTTATATATTTTTAATATAATATTTTCTTTGTTAAGCCTCTATAATAGAAACTAACACGTTCTATTATAGAGGCTTAAGACCTAAGGACTATTGTTTACACAGGTGCGCGCGCGCAGCTGCCCAGCCTTTGGCTGCTATAGGGCAGTACTGCTAGCGCGCACCTGTGTAAACAATAGTCCTTAGGTCTTAAGCCTCTATAATAGAACGTGTTAGTTTCTATTATAGAGGCTTAACAAAGAAAATATTATATTAAAAATATATAAATAATAGGACAAGTAGTCAGTTAGAGACAGGCTACGGTACGGACGACATGTCAAGGAAGATGCAAGAGTACGCAATAAAAGATATAGAAGTATTGAAGGAGAATATAGGAGGACTTAACTTTATATTGAGTCACACAGTAATAGCAGGAGGAAAATATCACGATGCAGAAGGAGAGTGCCACGACTACGAAGGATTCGAAAAAGAAGTGCGGGAGCTGGTCAAAGCATATGGAAAATCATCAGAACTGTTATTCCACAGAGGATGCAAGAACAGAGAGCGATTCCACGCCCACGCAATTATCTCATGGAGAAGTGATGAATCAGGAAAAAGACTTATCGACAGACGAGTTATTAATCGAGCCTTCTTCAACAGAATTGGAAGTACATGCTGTCAAGGATGCAACCAACTCAAAAAAACTGGTAACTCCAATAAGTGCAAAACATGCGGCTGCGAAATCAACCAAATCATGGTCAAGAATAGAGAACATCTCGACAACCTCAGAAAATATCTCAAAAGAAGGGAAGCAGAAAAAGAAGAAAGAGACTTCGATAAAGAGGAAAATAGTGTTCGAGCCTGCAGCAAACGACACAGAACAGACGAAGAAGAAGAAAATTGCAACGATTGCTACAAAAAGAGATGCACAGAAGAGCTCCTCGACTACACTGGATGAAGACGAATTACAAGCAGAATACGAAGAAGAATTGGAAGAAGACTTAAAAATTGAACGAGAACTACAGAAGGAGAAATTGCAAGAAATGATGAAAAGAATGAGAGATGACAGAACTCGACAACACGAATGGTGCAAGAGAAACGAAAAATCAAAAAGATTGTGGGAAAAAATAAGAAAACAGTACAACGACAAGGAAAGAGCAGCTCAAAACGATGTCTACAAAGATATTCGTGGAACATTCAGATGCAACAATTGCGCCAGCAGATGTAACATTCATGCAGAACATTGGAACAAAACAACTCAGAAATACGATACAGATGAATGTCCTACAGAAGGATCAAGTGAAGATGAAAGACAACGAAAACAGACACTAACAATAAGTGTTGACAGAAACGAACAAGACGATGGTGAGGATATACACGATACTGATGACATATTTAATTTTGATTACGCTCCTCAGCTTTTATATATAATAAGAGGCTTTGTACAACATATTTTAAACGACTAAATATATTTAGAATGGATGAACAATGCAATATTTAATGCGCCTACAGACAACAGCGGCCAGCCAAACGCTAACATAGCATTCCAAAGCGTAAAACAACAGTTAGTAACAATACTAACAGAAGAAGGAGTAAGAAATGAAAAACACTTTCAAACAGTACTATCAACAAACGACAGATTAATCAACGCGATAACAAAAATGCAACCAGGAATCGTTGAATCACTAAAGAAACATATCTATCAAATAAACCGACAAAAGGTAGAACAAGTAACATATCATCAAGCTATAGGGAGAATGGAACCGTTCGATTGCAAATGTAAAAAAGTACGACTATGCGACGACTGTTTAACAGACGAAGAAATAATCATAGCAGCAGGATCAATGTGTCAATTCGTACAATCAGTGGCGAAGGAAAACGAAATGGACTTCATGGAACTAATGGAACAAATCTACACAATACTAGACGGAAGAGGAGGGAAGAAAAACACATTGATATTCATCGGATCAAGCGACAGTGGGAAGACAACATTAATGGATCTACTACTAACACCGTATGAACAACACGAAATTGGAAACTTCAAAACACCACTAAAGAACGCAAACAACACATTTTGGTTAGAGAATCTACCGGGAGCAGATATATACAGATGTGAAGAATGCCTACTAGAAACAGAAGATGTAGTACAAATATTAAAAGCATTATTCGAGGGAAATGCAAACCTGGAATCAGACGTGAAATACAAATCACCAATACCAGTACCAAAAAGACCAGTGGTGGTAACAATGAATGGAACGAAGGCAAAAGACATAACAAAACATGTAAGCGGAGAATGGGACGCGATAAAAAACAGATCAATAATCATAACAATGAACAAGGCGTTGAGAGACCGAATAAAAGAAGGCAGCATAGTATTAATGAAGAAACACGGAAAACATGTGGCAAGAGTAATGTATGAAAAATACGGACACTTTAATCTACAGGAAAACGCAATAATAACAACATCACATTGTAGTAAGATTGTAAACAACTTTCTTTAAATATAATATATACAAAAATAAAATGTCTATTCACTGTCTTCATCACCAACAATACTAGAAGTAGTACTGTAAACGTAAGGATTGTAAACAGGAACGGTACGGAACTGAGCGTTTTGACGACGGTCGGCACCACCTTGAGCAATAACAAGCTTATCACCAGAGGTATAATAAACAGGAAGTTCACCAAACATAATAGGGGGTACCTTATTAACACCAGCAACCTCATTAGGCCACCAATTATTCGAATGATTAGAATGAAACATAGCATTTTTAATAACTTCAATCTTGTGAACAATCTGAATCTCACCATAAACACGATAGGGCTGAACATTATCTCCCTTCATAAACCGGCTGAAGCCAAATAAAATAGGTTTCATAGGATGAGGATCATAAACAGGAACAGGTCGCATACCATTAAACATTTGAACAAAATTACCAAAACTAGCTTGAATATTAGCCATGTTCTCATAACTAACAACATTACCAGCTTGACCAAACTTGCCATGATCGACAGAGAGATATTGTTTCAGGCAGGCGGTAGTAGGATTCTTATTAATAACACACAACGGGGTTTGCCAGGTATTACCATCAACACCAGTACCATGAGAAGGAGGATCGACTAGGCCGGCCATATAATCACAACGAATAATGTTAGTAAATGTCTGATAACTAGGACTGCCAACACCAACACGCTTACGAGCACAACGACCAAATTCCAACAAATCAGTACGATGGCGCCAATATTGAACAGTAGGAGTGTAGTTAAAATCAAACATATCACCCTCAGTAACGTTCTTACGAACCCAAATGTTAGAATCATACTGAATATCCTTAGTTTTACCAAAGGCCATAGCTTTAACACAAGTATGAGGAAGTGGCTTCGTAATAGCACCATGTTGTTGGTTCTCAACAAAATCTTCCCAAACCTGCAATTGAGCAGGAGAATCCAAAACAGAGGTACGAGGAGTGATAGGAGCACCTTGATCGGCATGCATCATATTAATATGTTTCAATTCAATTGGGTAAAACGCATTAGCAGAAATAGGAATCTCAGCATGACAAACAAGATCACGAATATTAACACCAACACTCTTAAGACGCCAAAACCAGGAATTCTTAGTAGCAGCAATAATCTGAGCTTTATGATGACACATAGCAATACTTTCCCAAGGAATAAAACTAACTTCCTCGCCATCAAAATGATTAGTAACAGGAACAACAAAACGGTAAGTAGAACAAATAGTACGCTCATCAATATCATACTGATTATCCTTAAAAACATAACGAGGCATAGTAGGCTTTTCACCCATGGGAGCATTAGGAGCACCACCAACAGAACCACCAATAGCACCAATAGCATCAGGTTCAGGAGGAACAGGAGGTTGAAAAGGATCATGAGTTTGCATTTGATCATTCATATAATCATCAGCTTCAAGAAGCCAGTCAAAATCAGGAGCAGTACCATCACCTTCAGCAGGGCGAGGAACTTGACGACCCTGTTGTTCATTGTAAAAGGTTCGAGTAGCTTTATTATAACGGCCTGCATCTGCGGCTTAGTTCAGTAGGAAGCTGGTCGTTATAATGGTTTTTTAGATACTCCGCAACTTACCTAGTGGGCATACAATCTTCACTCCACTCATTAAATAAATTAAAAGAGTTCGAATGTAAGTTTATATCTTGTTCATGCTGGTTAATGCCCTTAAAAGGTATTTGGCAATTTCAAAAGCGGGTTACTATTATCACTAACAGCCTCTTCAACAAGTTTTTTAAGTGCACCATCATTGCTCATGCGTTTCAGTAACTCCACAATCATCAGTAACTTAAAAGATATAAATGAAATAAATTTTGAATTTTAGGACCAAAAATTTAAGAACATTGGCGAGAAAATATATAGGCTAAAAAAAACAGAAATTACGTTCTTCTTCACTTTGCTCGATTGTTTTGATGTTACAAGCTGGCATAAAATCAGTACTACAACCTAAAGAAAAAAACTTTTGAATTATCACAATAAATAATTTTCCCCGATTACTACAAGAATAACGTATGTAGCTTTCGTCACCTTCATGGGGATCATCATTAATCCTTGTACTCACGGGGCAGTGCGTGTTGTTGAAAAGTTTGGTTCTGCTAAAAAAAAGCAAATTGAAAATGACATTGACTGTATAAGGAATACGGCCATACAAAAACTCATTCAACGTAATAATACTACCTGGTAGTGTAGCATTCTTCATCTGAGGAAGGATAATCACCGTGTGTCGCTGTCGGCAGATACTTTTGCTGTGTCTAGTTGTGTATCTAAACATATAACATTATAAAAGTAATATATAAAATATTCTAACCAATAACACTAAAAACTACCTTGATACTACTAAGTGAAAAAGACTTACCTTCCTTATAGAATTTAATTGAAGAGCTTTATGACTTCCAGATACGTCTTTTCCGTCCATGGTTTGTAATTTTATGTTCCCAGATTTCGTTATTTTTTTAAAAACTAACGTCCCGCGGAAGCGTGAAGGCAAGGAGGAGCACTTATTACGGACTTTTTGGCGATTGAACAAAACACCTTGTCTCCTTCTTTAAACTCTAAATTGACCTGCTTTTGTTTCATAATAATCCTTCTGCTTCTGTTATGCATCAGCAATTTTCTAAAGCAACGCAAAAGAATTTTTTAAGCATAATAACAACGAACTTATCGCCATGCTGAAATAAAACGAAGGTGAACAGATAAAATTAATAAATGTCTCAATTCAAGAATTAATAGTGTCATAGGACATACTTTTTGTATTTGTTAAGAAGCAGAAGCAAGTTTTTTGCCAATTCATCTGCTTCTTCATTAAGGTCTTCTGACTCGGTCAGCGTATTTTTTAAATAGGGGGGAACCGAATTTTTTAAATGGGGACCGTACTTTTTAAATGTGGGGGACTGAATTGTTTAAATGTGGGTGGGGGGACCGTATTTTTTAAACGGACAAATAGAAATGCGGCGCTTAGGTTATAAGTCATTGTGTAAAACCACGGGGGGACCGAAATTTGTAGAGGGACCGTATTTTTTACTATAGTGTTGTAAACCGAAGGTAAAAGTGAAACTTCTTTTTAACAAATAGGTGCTAAATTCGGAATGTTAAGTAAGCTTTACCAAATATACGCTTTGAATATTAAAATTAGCTACCCCAACCACCACCCCAAATGCTGCCCCAGTTGGGGTGTCCTGAATTGATTGTTTCCTTTCCTTTAATTATTGGTGCCATGATAATAAATTAACAGTCTTTTTTGTTTACTCTTTTAAAGGGGTTACGAAACGATTCCATAAGCTCAATCTCCGCAGTTTCCGAAGAATGGCGTGTAATAAACCGACCACTGAGAAGGTCAATGTGCAAGAAATTGTGCAAACTTCAGAACCACATAAACGTCTAGACAACCTGTATATGAATAATTTGCTACTTTTTTATTTTTATATTCTAAAAAAAGTAATAATAAGTATATAATAAATATACAATAAATATTTTTTAGTCAAAAGTATAGAGCTACCCTACTAATCTGATTTTGGGATTAGTTAAAAACAGTGACCTATGTAGCTACCCTGTCTACCTGCTCTTAGTAATATAAAATTGAAGTTTGCGCTAGGGGGAGTTGACAATTAGCTTTCGCTATTGGAATCTTTAGTTTACCCACCCTTCTGGATGCTTCATCATGGCATTTTTGCCCCAATGTTGTTAACGACAAGTTGCTATTTATTTTGACTGATTTTGGTTGACGTCATTGTAAGGGACCGGCGGCGACAAATAGCGGGTAACTTAGCAAATGTCCACAAGATTTTAACTTTATAGTCAAGTTTTATTTCCATATTTTCTAAAATTATGGATACAGATATAATCAAAGAGACTAGTAGTAGTAAGGGTGAAAACGAAAATATTCTCGTGGTTTGGAGTGCGCAGCTTTTGTTCACACTGCTTTTTATATTTTAAACGATGACAAAAATGAGTATACAACAGCTCATGATCATTCATATGCCAAGTTCCATTCAACACAAAATTCCTTAGTCAATATATGTATACTTCAGGAGAAAATGAAAGATGACATCAAGGAACTTTCCAATAATATTGTTGTGCTAAAAGATGGATCTTAACAAGGAAATCAATTCATACCACAGCAAAGCATTTTCTTTAGTAAAAATAAAAAGTGATCCATGAGCAGTAAAATTTTACACCGGTTTTCCAAACTATGAGTCACTGTTATCAGTTTTTGTCATACTTCGAACCAAAATTATGTCGTATCCACTATTGGTCTGGTTCAAAGTCTATATAGTCATTCCAAACCTGGTCGTAAACGATCACTGTTTTTATTGGATGAGTTTTTTATTGTCTTAGTACGTTTGAAGGTTGGTTTGTTTGTTGATGATATTGCTGATCGTTTTAATGTATCTTCTGGTCACATCTCAAGAATATTTACCACTTGGATAAACTTTCTTTATTATGAACTTCTTCTGTTATTCCCATTTCCTTCTCAAAAAATGGTTCGAAAATACATGCCTAAGCAATTTCGAGAGTATCCCACAACACGTGTTATCATTGATGGTACTGAAGTTTTTATACAAACCCCTTCTTCTATGGTATCACAATCACAAACGTGGTCACACTATAAACATCATAACACTTGGAAAGCTTTGGTGGGGTTATCCCCCAATGGAAGTGTCACGTTTGTAAGTTATGGGCTTGTCGAGTGAGTGACAAAGAACTAACAAGAAAGCCTGTTTACCAGACGTTTAACGACAGGTAACACAGTTACTTGTGACTTAACCAGACATTTCAACGTCAACACCCGTCTAGTTAGTTAATAAAAAAAATTAAATTTTGATATCCACAAAAAAAGTTAAGTAGTCTACGTGTGCAGTAAATCCATAAACGTATATAATATGCTCCTGTAAAGTCTTTCATATATATTTATGCCCTGTTGGTCTAATGGCTATTACACTCATGCAAATGAGAGATCCAGGTTCAAATCCTGGACAGGGCTATGAAAAGCATAATTACCTTGTATCTACAACAACCAGGTAATAATGAGTATATGATAGCTATATATATAGGTATTGTGAGGATAATTGGTATTCCTCGAATTGTAGGGGTAGTGTTAAATACATTCATCACTCTCATTCATAGATAGAGCACAACAATGCCTTGTCAAGAAAAGGCAGCTGTATGTACTTGTTTGTCTTGACATGTCTCAAATCATCTTTTCAGAATAAGACTCACTAAAAATTTTCGCTTGCAAACCTAGGGGACCTTATGACACTCTCCCTTTATAATACCATAAGTATCGCGATCTTCTAATATTAATAGTGTTGCTATCATTTGTTATGCGACAGATAACAGCATAAACTCAAAGGATAAGGTGAGATTTTGTGCCAGATGTTTTCTCCTTGTAAACAAACAAAATCTTTTTTAGTTCGGGAACACGCAACGACCCTAAGTCTTTCAAACCATTAACTGTTTTATTATGAGGTAATAGTGCTTGAAACTGATTCATATTGCACTCAATTAATTGCAGCCAAAAATAAGTAATTTGTGCACTTTCCCGCTACAATTTCAAATGGTTCATAATAAACCTCGTTTTCATGTTGCGCTATCGTTTTGAGCCGCCACGGTTAATTGTGAACATATGATATGGAAAAGAGCCTATTCGGTCAGTTCCTTATAGGATTTCCAGCTAAATCCGTTAACAGGCTTTAATCAAATGCTGTTTGCACTGAGGGTTGTTCGAAAATTACATAGATTGAAATTGCATGTCTTATTTTTTGTGTATGAATGTTTCTTTATAGCTGCAACCCTGAAAATATCAAAGTGATAGAAATAAGACATTTCAAATCTAAGTGTATATTTATTTTCTGCCGCTGTCAGAACCGCTGTTCAAATTAAACGGAGTCAGCTTGTTTATAGCAAAATATTTTTGGATTCCGCCACGCGAGGTGGAATCCGGACGACGTTAACCTTTTGTGACTTTGGAACGTGGAAACAAGCCGGAAAAGTAGGGAAGAAATCAATTTTTGTTGCAATCAAAAGCTTTTAACAAATCTACCTTTTTCGCCTATAGGCCGTAGAGTGTAGATTTGATCGTCCAAAATTACGGCTGATAAAAACCAACCATAGACCCCGACAGACTTCAACTTAACCTAAAATTCGACCAAAATACATAGGTTTATTAATAGAGACAGCGCAGAACCCGGACGCTACTTAGATTTTGGTATCCAGACTAAATAATTTGACTAGAAAATTTCAATTTTCCTAAAAGCCAATGAAAGTGTTTTGTTTCATTCTCTACCAATCCATTGTCCAATCTGAACACAGATCGCAAATAGTTTAATAAA
The DNA here is from genome assembly GCA_030067915.1 of Hydractinia echinata. NCBI lineage: Eukaryota > Metazoa > Cnidaria > Hydrozoa > Anthoathecata > Hydractiniidae > Hydractinia > Hydractinia echinata. The sequence goes on from JASGCC010000154.1 coordinate 626,569, forward strand.
CTCACGGGCCGCTAACGTATAGGGTGTATTCTTCGGGTGAACCGAACGCTCTGTGATTAAATTGCAGCATTGACCGAAATTCAAAAGTGTTTTTCACCCTATATCAAGTAAGAATTATTTTACATTTGATAGCTAGTGAGCTGCTTAAAAGTAAGAAAGAATTTTACCTAGCTAGAACATATTTTGGTGCTGACCTGCTTCTTCTAGTTTAGTAGTCGGAGCTAGGATAGCCAGAGCTAGCTACATAGTAGCAGCAAACAGAAAATTAAAGCAGCATAAGATTTTGTTTGAGAGATGGTTGACCCACTGAAATCATCAATTGGTTTGTGAAAACAACCCCTGTTTCTTGAAGAATTCTTGAACTCACCGCAATGAAATATTTACAAAATATATTTCCAAGATTTATTACGAACAATACACAGGGTGCAAACTTTCTGAAAACACCGCAAAAACCATAAGGTCTTTTGGGGAAGTTCGGAGTGTTATAAAAAGCCTGCATTCATTTTAAAAAATTGAAAAAGATCTACTTTTCTGTTGTAGCAAAGCATAAATCATGGAACTCTTCGGGAACTTACAAAAGCAGAAAAAAACAAAGTAACTTTGACGAAAAACATAATGCTGCAGAATGTTACAGCGAACAAACCTTGTTGACAGTTCTCGAAAAGGCTCATAATAAAGTCCCTCAACTCCATTTATGTCAGGGTGGTCTTTTTTGTGGCTAAATCAGCGAAATTGAATGTACTATTTCTCAGTTCGGGAAATGAATTTTAAAAATTGACTTTCCCTCAAAAGTTCCTATACCATTCTACCCCAAAAGCAGCTTATCAGAACCCTTATCTCTGAAATTAAGTTGTAAACGCATTTTTTTATGAATTTTATCTTACATCGGCATGTGATTGATGGAAATTTCTGGACCACTTTGTTATCGACTGCAAAATACAAAAAAAGGTGTGAAATTATAATCACAGAGTTTAAATGACCTCAGGTATAACACTTTTTAGATCCAACACACCATCTAAAAATCCTTTTGATCATTATAAAAGGAATATTACAATACCTATGTTGGATCACTTACATTCCAAACTTACTAGCAGGTTTAAAGAAAAAGCATTGTCTTGCTATAGTGGGCTAGCTATATTCTCCCAAAAAAATGTAGATTGGAAAAGAAGATTCAATGCTTTCTTTCAATTCCAATGTTCAATCTATCGAACATGAATTAGAACTTTATGAAATTTACTGGAAGTCAAATGAAGGGCCTATACCTAACACTATTCCCTTCTTCATAAAACCTTATTTCAAGTTAATGTAGAATACTTCTTTAATTATATATAGATATGTATCTCTTTTTTACCTTTACCTATTCTTTTGCCTAAATTATATTTACATTATATTATGCTTAAATTATATTTACATTATATTATGCTTAAATTATATTTACGTTATATTATGCCTAATCATTGCCTAAATTATACATTTTTATATAATTGCCTTACCTATTTTGACAAAAATTCTGTAATTTTAACGGATGTTCTAATTCTTGAATTGCCTTTGTGGCCTCTCCTGGAAGCAATTGACATAATCTTATAAGTTTGGCTAAATACACAATTTGTAATTTGTTTTCAAAGTTCTGTTTTTTTAATTTTTTTTTATCATTATGATTGTTTTTATCCTTACCCTTTTACCCTATCATTCTGATTTAATGCTAATAATTGTATCTGTTGAGTGTCGTTCCATTCACTTCATGGTTTCTTGTTTGACAATTGATCATTTATTTTCATTTCAATGTTAGTTCATTCGTCTATTGGTGTTACTTCTATTTCTGCTCATATACAAGTGAAGAAGAAAGAAGAAAAATTGTGTGCCTGGTTATTATATTAACCTCAAATTTATAAAAAACATTATTCTGGCATATACAAAACGTCGGAATATAATAGAAAGAAGGGAGTAGTTATCACATTGTTTGTTTGTTTTAATTGTACAAGGGTGGAAGACTAAGTTTTAAGTTTATCAAGTTGGGCATAACTGTGGCAATCCTAATTAAGTTACCAGGGGGTGCGTAAATCTGACAAACTCTGATTTTTTTGAGAAAGCAGCAATGAACCCTCTCTTTACTTATTATCTTCTGTGAAAACATAACTTTGTTCATGTACAATTCGTAGATAATCGTAGTATGAAACAAAGTAGAAGTATAAAACAAGATTTTTCGATGCCTATATCTCCCACGAGAATTCAATCTGGTTTACCTCTCGCACGAAACTAAAAATATAAACATTCGAATTTCAACTTAGTAGAAAGAACTAACTACGTTTAGCCCGTTTTAACCATGTTTTCATAGCGCATTTGCCAGGGCATTTTTTTTTTAGTTTCCAATATGTTTAGGTTTTCTACAAAGTCGTTCTACTATAAGAAAACCCCCTATTTTTTTTCTAAAATGGTAGCAAAACATGTCGTTAAATTCTACGCGACGATCAAAACTTTTATTTTGTATTTTATATTATTCTATAGCCTTAGTAGAATTTGCTACGACCCCGAAAACCTCTTGCTGGTCTTCTAAAATAAAATTTACAAAAAATTGCCTAACCATAAAAAAAATCCTAGATCCGCCCCTGTACACGATCAAATTTGTCGTATCATGAAATTTCCAGAATCATCAATTTCAAAGATAGATAGAGTTTTTACTTTTTAAAAATACTATATATGTAAAATATATAAATTTTAATTTAAATTTATTTTGTTGAATTGTATGTAATTTCAAGTTAACTATGATTTAAAATCACCCGCGTGTTACCATAATAATTAAGGGAGATTTGAATTTTAAAATTTCAAGATATTCAATGATTTTGTTTTCTCCGTTCTCGATAAAGTAGACCTGAAATCTACTTTAATTTTCCAGGTTCTTGGAAACCCTGCGTTGCAAATGGCGAAAATCTTCAAGCCGTTGTATGTTATTTGTTATTGCTTAACTCATATAAATTATATCTTGATGTAAAAATTTTGTTGTTCTCAGGTTTCATTTGAAGTATTTTTTCGGTAAGTCGTCCACGTTTCTATAGTATAGTATACGTAAAACTAGCACACCTCATACGTGACACTGTATTATATATATTCATTTGTGGAAATAAATTGAAATCAATCACAATGGGCTATCAAACGGAAAGTGAATGTTTCAAAATAACATTCCGGGCATGCTATGTAATATATTAAAAAGGATGGCCACAAGCTTGATCATATTTGTTTTGAAGTAATCACATAAAAAACTTTCTATATTAACAAAAAGCAATATATAAAGAAGTAGCAATCTTCTTGTGAAACATTCTGTGATGCCACGGATGCTAATGGTTTTGACTTTCGTAGTGCATGAGCATATTTTTTGAAAAAAATAATTATTTGAGGAAACTACAAAGAAAATTTGAGTTACTGTCAGTACATTCATATACATTATGAGACCACCATAAAACCATTCAATAAACCTGAAAGTATAATTCATAACTTTCAGTCTGTGAAATACAAAAACACCACTAGATTTCATCAAGAAACTACAACTACAAACTACAATCGTTCAATATATATTAACAATTGTTTCACAAAAAAACGGATTCTTCTATATTCGAAAGCATAACAGATTAATCCTTAACGAAGACGGCGTGATACATATTTGCCTAAACTTCGTTCCAGTATATGTTAACAAGTTTTAATGTTGTGAATCAAAAAAAGGTTTCGTTCAACTATGAGATAATCGGTATATACAAAAGTATTCAGGCCTTAACTCATCGAAACAAGACAAGTAGAGTTCGTATATGTGACAATACCTTAGACACATTTCATTTTCCGGCCAAAATTAAGCGAAACGAGAGAAACAAAGGAGCACTTAACTGATAATGCCATAGACAAGTGCCGACTTCGGTGATTTTTGTTCTGAAATTTCATTTTATTGTCAAAATTGAACGAAACGAGAGAAACATGGAGCGTTTAACTGATACTATCATAGACAAGCGCCAAATTCGGTAACTTTTGTTTTGAAATTTTATTTTCCGGCCAAAATTGAATGCTACAAAAGCATTATCTAAATGGTTATGAAAGGCCCAATTCACCAAAACAACTGAACCTGTTATGTATGGATTGTTTCTAGAAACAGGACCATTTTCCTGAATTTTTTTCAATGGCCTAGCTCACCGAAACAACCAAATCTATTATGTACGGATTGTTTCTAGAAACAGGAGCTCTTTCCTGAATGTTTATCAAAGGTCTAATTTACTGAAACAACCGAATCTGTGATGTCTAGATTGCTTCTAAAACAGGAGCTTTTTTCTAAATTTTTATCAAAGGTCTATTTACGGAAACAACCGTATCTCTTACGTAACACTGATCACTCGCCTTCACTAATGGTATTTGGAACATAAATTGCTTGTGATGTATTCTGTAAGGCTCAGACATCATGTATGGATAAACACTTTTCGCTGCATTGGAGGGCCATGGTGTGCATTCTAGGTATTTCAAACTCGTTGGGTGAGCACAGTAGAACACAAGATGTGAAATTGAAAAGCAATATTTAAGCGGGTCTGCTAAATTGCTTCTTTGTATGTGATATTCTGATGAACACTGGCGAATCGCCCTTTATGCCTTGTTTATCTACCAACTACACTTTATTTACTGATAAAAAGCTCTTTGTGGGAACATGTCCAGATTTTGTTTCGTTTTTATATAGTGCGAGACCATTATGGCGATGGTAGTCATTTGAACGCCGTTTTCGCCAGTTCACTTTCACTGAATAGTTAGAATATGTTTTGAAACAATTTGTATGAAGCTTAACTGCTGTAAGCCCCTGCGTTTTTTAACCATAGTCTTGGCTCTGTGAATAATTATTTTTTTTGTAAATCGAGTTTGTATAGTGATGAATTGTAATTGGCTTTTTAGTCACATTCTAAAAGTGGATGACTATGTTGCACAACACTAGAAAAAGACGCCCTACCACACTCTACTACAAAGAAATGCATTCCGTACTTTGGTTTTATGCAAAATACGCTTTATTACAGACAGGTACGCTCTACTACGCTCTACCACGGCCTACCACACTCTGCTACAGGCTACTACGCTCTACTACAGCGTACTACACTCTATTACAGAGTAATACGCTCTACTACTACGCTCTACTACAGGCTACTACACTCTACTACATAGAAATACGCCGTACTACGCTTTACTACGCTCTACTACGCTCTACTACAGGCTACTACACTCTACTACACTCTACTACACTCTACTACAGAGAAATACGCTCTACCACAGAGAAATACGCTCTACTACGCTCTACTACAAGCTACTACACTCTACTACAAGCTACTACACTCTACTACAGCCTACTACACTCTACTACAGAGAAATACGCTCTACTACGCTCTACTACAAGCTACTACGCTCTACTACAGGCTACTACACTCTACTACAAGCTACTACACTCTACTACAGAGAAATACGCTCTACTACAGAGAAATACGCTCTACTACGCTCTACTACAAGCTACTACACTCTACTACAGCCTACTACACTCTACTACAAAGAAATACGCTCTACTACAGAGAAATACGCTCTACTACACGCTACTACACCCTACTACAGGCTACTATAGAGAAATACGCTCTACTACAAGCTACTACGCTCTACTACAAGCTACTACACTCTACTACAGAGAAATACGCTCTACTACGCTCTACTACAAGCTACTACACTCTACTACAGCCTACTACACTCTACTACAGAGAAATACGATCTTCTACAGAGAAATACGCTCCACTACGCTCTACTACGCTCTACTACACTCTACTACAGGCTACTACACTCTACTACAGGCTACTACAGAGAAATACGCTCTACTACAAGCTACTACGCTCTACTACAGGCTACTACACTCTACTACAGAGAAATACGCTCTACTGCAGAGAAGTACGCTCTACTACGCTCCACTACAGACAAAATTAAGAATATTTATGTTAAAACGAAAAAAAAATATTCCCATATAAAAAAGCGTGTAGACAACCTGGAAGGAAGTCCTTTTGAGGGTACTTATTAGATGGAGGGCGCTTATTTAAAGAGGGCGCTTATCACAGGGGCGCTTATTAGAAGGAAGGTGTTTATTAGACGAGTGCGTGTAGTGTTTTTAATCTCAGAAAAAGAACTAGTAAACGGTAAAATAAATAACTTAAAAAAAATAAAACGTGTGCTTGTTGTGGCCGAATAAAACAACAACAAACCTTAATAAGTTTACAATCCATACTTCAGATAAAAAAATATTTTGGATGCGTGCATCTCTCATATTTTTTATTTTTTTAAAAAGAAAACCTTTGACGTTCAAAATTGCCCTGTGGGAATTAAACTGCTTCTATTATCGGCTAAGTGTCTATTAAGGTTGGAGTTACATTGCTGTTATTATCAGCTATGTGTCTATTAAGGTTGGAGTTACATTGCTTTTATTATCAGCTATGTGTCTATTAAGGTTGGAGTTACATTGCTTTTATTATCGGCTGTGTGTCTATTAGGGTTGGTTTCCATTATAAAGAGTCATTATCTCATCGCAACAAAGTCAATACATACCGCATTCGTTATTTCGTGTGAAAGCATTAACTAAAGTATCTAAAAGAGTTGCAACGGGTATAAGAAATTTCCTTTTTTTAGGGTGGTGAATTTAAACCGTTAGAATACGCACCCGTTTTTTTAGTCGAGAAATAATTAGCTACTGAAATTCTGAGTTGCAATGGGTCAACCTTATTCCCTGCAGCAACATAGTGAGGTTAAACAAATTGTAACATTTTAATGACAATCATTCAGATAGTGAGTGAAGGGAAGTTTAATGATGCAGAGAAATTTTAAATACTTCCGTTTATTAAATTTTTTTTATTTCGCAGCAGAATTTACTTGACATATTTGTGACTGACATATTTCCCCATGGTTGCGTCTAGCGAAGCGCATGTTACCTTTATAAAAGCTATAGAAGAACGCATAAGACACGTGACTTTGATAGTTGAATCACGTGACTTACATATTTCCCCATGGTTGGTTCCAACGAACTGTTCATGAATGACGTCACGCCAAGGGTCTAACGTTTGTCGCCGTTCTCCATGATGGTAAATTAGGGGGGGGGGGGGGGGGGGGTGGGTGATACTTTGTTCGTTCATGACGTAACAGTTAGAAAAATATTAGCGATGTATTTTTGTATAATTAAGATAGCGTGAAACATTTTGCAATCAAAACCTTAATAAATTAGTGGTAAAACTATTATGTAGAACTTGAAACGCTGATCAAGAAAATGTATAAGATCAAGTGTGTCGAAGGGAAATTAAACATTATGTCGGACGGAACATCGAAACTTCAGGGCTTTGGCTTACTTATAATCTAAAATATTTTCGTAGACTCTTTCGCGTGATTAAAAAAAACTTTTCCGGGAAAAATTTTTGGAACTTTTTCCCTGAAAAACGTTTTCATTTTTCAGCATTGTCGTTATAATTAAAGAAAGATGTCAAAAAGTTCATAAATATATATACAGAAAAAACTACGAACTTAAAATGTAGTCCGGAAGACTTTCTTACAGAAAAAAACTTTAAAATCTTTCACAATTTTGTATCGCAAAAAATCGCCATTTTAGATTATTGAATGCACCGGTAGACGAAAAATTTGTTCCACGACGAAAAAAAAGGTCTAAACCAATCCACTTTTCTGTAAACAAACAAGTGTAATTACGTCACATTGTTGAATGAAATCAAACACACACATAATGGTCACTTTCAGAAAAAAAATCCACTATGTGCAGGTACATGTTATTTTACAAGGGTTTCTGTAAACAGTGCATGAAAAAAATGTTCGTTATGGACAGGCTTCCGATATTTGAATGTATTCTTGTCATTTCTATAAGAATACTTAACCGATAGGTATATTATTTAATTTATATTATGCTCCCCTAAATTCTTTAAATACATGCACGGAAAAAATAATACAAAAACACTAACAGGATTAAAAAAATTATTCTTTCTGGTCAAACAGCAACACGAAATTTATTTCTTGGAATCTTTTATTTTTTAATTGTAGGTTGTTAATAGCCCAAGACACACTGCTGGTGATTAGTTAAATTGGATACAAGTTAAATGTTCACGTTATAGTAGTCAAGCGTGACTTTGGTAGCTTATCTAAGATTTGTGAAATAACAGGTGTTTGTAACTGTTCTGTGATACTTCGACATTAGATAACTTAATTTAAATGATTAGTTACATAGGTGCAAAGGACATATCGATTTACCGCCTCTCTCGAAACGCGTCCATTCTAAGGTCAAAATTTATAAATAAACGCCCGGGGCGCTTAATCGAGTGTTTACGGTACACAACTTACAGAACACAAAAAACTTCCGGGACATACACAACTTACGGGACATACACAACTTATGGAACAGGGTATAATGTCTCAAAAAATATGTATTTCTGATGATATTAATAATGTATAATATAAATTTACATACGTTCAATAAAATTGTCCCATGAACTGGCTCACATCTGTGTGATTTAAACCGATTTATTTGAGTCCAATAAGACGACATATTTCCCCTAGTCCTCAAATGTCGTCAAATCACGCGGATTGTCCCATAACGCTTACTGACACTGGTGTCCCCTCATTCATCCGTGTATGTGAGTGTGTGTCAAATTGCATTTTTCTGGGAGTAATTAACGGCTTAGCAGTAACAATATATGAAAACTAATTGTGCTCATTAAAAGGATTGTTTAAGGTTCAAATTGTCGATTTTATAAGAATTAAGGTTCAAAACAAAAAATACGGTTTGTGTTGAAATCTAAAGGATTTTTTACAGATGTTTGCAATCATTTAAAATGTTAGGGTTTTGGCACTGGTAATTCATTAAAATTATGTTATGTTCTAAAGCTTTTACCATTCGCCTATAAACGTTTGACGGCGGTAATTTTAACAACGCAGTATAAAAAGCAAAAACGTCTCTGAGAATTTAATCGAAAAAAAACAAACAAAATGGAATGCAAGTAAAAAGATAAAAAATAAAAAGTGGAACAAATTAAAATTAAATTAGTTAATAAAACTTCACGCTTGTTTCAATAAAAAACGCATGCGAAAATTTAAAGTGTCAGAGAGAGGAAATACAGTGAATTATACTTGATCTTGTAAATAATAAATGTTACTGTTAATTTTGTTTTTCGCCTAACAATCCTTTATACTTATTTGAAAACTATAGAAAAGAAAAAAAGAAAAGAAAACTGTAACAATCAAAAGAAAAAAATATCGGTCCTTTAGAACGACAGTAAAAAGAAAACTAAAAAAAAAAATGTGTGAAATTTGAAAAACTAGATCTGTGGTACAATATTTTACGCATAATAAATATATTTTTTGCGTTTTTCTTTGAATTCTACAATATATAAAGCTATTTTATACCGCACCTTCAGAAATAAAAATCTATCGACATTCATCATCATTTAAATCTATGGAAATTTTCACACATTATCCAGAAACCAATTACATTTCGATGGAATACCTTTCTTATAGTAAAACATTAACACGTGCAAAAAAAATTATACTTAATTTTCATGAAATAAAACTTCGCTACTTTTTTAATAACAATGAAACAACATCGTATATTTTTCACACGTTTTTTTTCTCCGTGGCAGGTGATATGAAGAAAGTGTTGGTAGTTTTTCTCTCTACCTATCACCTTGATAGGGATTCTATTAAATTGTTTTTAACCTTCTATATCCAACAGGCGGCTTCCGCACTTACACAACCTAATTGGCTACAATCTAACCAATCAGAATTAAAGGTATAGAAATGAAAAGAAATGTTTAAATAAATATATATTAGTTAGTTTTATTTGACTTTGTCGTTATTCAGTGAGGCTGCTGTTGTAGGTAGGTATTTGATATATACTGCAACATTAAGTGGTAGTATTCATTTTAAGCATTCTTTAACGTTGGAAAGGGGGCGGGGTCTGTATAATTGATGAAATTTACCTTCTCGGTGAGTAGGCGGCACATAATTTTTATTCCCACTTCGAATAGATTTTCTTTCTTGCAAAATAAAAAGATAATTATAAAATATATAAAATTGTGAAATAAGAAACAAACAAATTTTGAAATGCAAAGAATCTTTACAATTGTATACCCAGGGCTTTTTAATAAACGCACCAATTACCTTCTTAAATGAAAAATTCAAAAATTCAATCAGGAGAGATAATTTGTGTATTGTTGTCGAAATGGCGCTTGGTAATTGGTTGCATTGTGTCTGAAATGACGCGCGATAATCGTTTTATTGTTAACTTCACACCTTATTAATAGTTCAGCGGGAGAATGCAATTAAATCGCCCTTGCTTTCGAGAGAACAACTAATTAACATTTCAATAAAAACCTTCTTAATGAAAGACGGTTAATTAATTTGCGATTAGACGTCTAATTAAGACTTGATTTGTTTCGCGACATAGCTCTGATTTTTCTTCAGAATTCGCTGCTAACATTGACAGGAAAAGACATACTTCACTTTCCTCGTGCAGTATCGCGTGCTTTAGCGTGCTATCGTTCTTAAAATTCAGGTTATTATTTTAGCTTTTTTCCTTTTTTTTTTATTCTTGCTCTTTGTTGAATCTGATTTAGGCCTTTGCACTTTTTTATGTACATTAAATCATCGTTTTTCTATTTTGAATGTAATATATTTATTTGTTCATGTTTTTTATATATTTATATATATTTGTATATATTTGTTTATCTATGCGTCTAACTTTTTCTAGGTCAACCTTATATACAGAATCACTGAGACTAAAAACTCATTTTTTGTCCGCCCGCAAGTAGATCAATTTTAATGTAGTACAGTAAAATGCTGAATTTTTAACAAATGTTTAACAAAAGACGGAAAAAGAGGCAAAAAAATTATTCTTTTTGGCCACATTACTAAAGGAAAAAAAAGTCGAGTAAAAAATGTTACCTAGGGAAAATGAAAAGAGTTTCAAATTAAAACCTTTTCTTAAAAATATTGGTACTTAAACTTCCGTTTTTTTTCATAGTTCTGCTAACTCCACCATCGGATATGGAAGCTCTACACGATGTACAATTAACAGAAGACAAAGAAACACTCACAATGGAGAGCAATCGAAAACCAAAGGAAGAAAGAACTCACAACACAAAAGTAAAACGCCCTATGAATGCATTCATGTTATGGTCGAAACAAAAACGACGAGAAATTTCGAGAAAAGATCCCAGTCTACACAACGCGCAAATAAGCAAGTTACTTGGTGAAGAATGGAAAGTTTTAGATGTCGACGCTAAGCTACCATATGTAGAAGAATCGCAGAAGCTTATGATGAAACACAAAAAAGAACATCCTGACTATAGATACAAACCTCGACAGAATAAGTTATCAAAAAACATGAAAACTTTCTCAACATACACACCTCCCGTTTTGATTAAAGGGAACATGCCATATGCGCCAGGACACTTCCCTCGCTATAGACCATATGACCAACACTACTTAAGCCGACAGGATGTATGCCCGGTACCTGGCTGTTACGAATGTATCATGTATGAAAGATCGTATGAGAGGAAATACCACTACTGTAAACCCTTTACATACGCTCCATCTATGGCTTCAAACTGCCAGTGTAACCGACCCAGAGTAAACACGCCTGAAGAAAAGCGAAGCCCAAAAGCTTTCGATGTTGAATCGCTTATAAAGAAAACAAATTGTCACGTGACGAAGGTAGAGAATGAAGTGAAAAGGAAAACATAAATTGAACGTTTAAATATATATGGTAAAAATTTTTGTATATAAATATATATATAAAGGGATGTATATTTGCTTTTTAATTGTGTTAGTAATGTGTGTTGTAAATTGTTTATAAAACTGTTTTATTATACGGATCTGTCGTTGTTACTTGCTTCTATCATTCAATCACAAAAAAATAAATAAATAAATAAATAAATAAATAAATAAATAAATAAATAAATAAATAAATAAATAAATAAATAAAAATAGCTAGGAAATAAATGTGTTAGAAATAAAAAAATAAAAAAATTACACACAAAACATAAAAAAAAACACACACACAAAACATCAAGCATTATTAAGTATGAATTATTTATACAACGAGCGTGAACATGGCGTAAATGTGGCGTAATAAAGGTTAGTTTTAGGCGTTTCCTTTCGCAAACAGTAAATATTCTAAAAATAACGCTATTATAAGGATCAGAGCCGAGTCAAGCTCGACGTAAAAACTACACAGTATGTATGAAAAGAAAAGCTCTTTTGCCATCTTTGGATACTTACGACTACTGCGCAGATTAGGACTTAACATGTCACTGGCAAGTTAACAAGTCCATTAACATATCTAATATACTGTTAGAAACGAGCAACCAATACATCGATAATCCACCACTCAGACCGAAAACACCCCAATACAAAGAAATAAGATAACACAGGTTGTGTCCCCGAGACATCTTCTATCTGTTCTTATAAAACGGGCGCTGGAAGGTTGAAAGTAAGACAGTTATACGACGAACAAAAAAAAAGAATTTTTGTTATACGTTAACTCTCAAATGACGAAACACTAACTGTAGAAAACTTGTGCAAAAACGCCCTATAGTAGGACTGCCTCCCGGGGACTAGGTTGTCATGAAAAGCTTCACCGTCTTCATTCAAGAAAGAGGATGAATTAGGCTACTCATCATAAACGTCTAGGTTCCTTTCTTAGCCACCAATTGCACCTTAAGTTTTGGAAATCAAATTATTTTTTGACCAGAGAAAAGTCTTTTCAAAAAACGGGTGGGCCTGGAAGGGTTAATACACATATATTCGTTACAGAGCCCGAACATTAATATTCTTCAATTTTTCAAAAAAGGTAAATGCATCACACCCTCCACCCTCTCACCCCCCACCCTCGTCTTTTTTGTTTTATATACAAGTTGAGGGGAGGCACAAAGGAATTTCCAACACAGTCTTTTTAACATCAAGTACAAAAATATATAAAAAATTACAATTCCAGTACGAAAAATTACAAAATAAACACAATATTTTTTTACAAAACAACAAAAACATTTGTAAACCTTTCGAATGCAACTTCATTCTTAGGCCTTTTTTCACTAAAGTGTATCATATGTAAAAAATCTCCTAATCTTCTTATTAGTATTCAGAATTCTTCACAGGGCTTATTACCTCCTTCTCTCAAACCTGTAAACGAGGCTATTGGTATCATAATAAACCTTCGTTTTCAGCCAAAGTAAGCGGGTCGTTCTTTTTAGATTCCAGACCGTTATTGACATCTCTTTTGTCATTTTCACGCTCCGTTTCTTCACGCTTGAAAAAACGTCTAAATTACTCACGCCAAACTTGTTCCGTCGCTGTGGCACCGCTATGTTGTTTTGATGTTGCAGCAGCGCTCCTGGTCTACCGATAGGCATCAATTCCTCCAACTCCTCTTCAACGGAGAGATGAGATTCAGCAGCAGCTAAATACGTGTCATTGAAGATAAAATATTTAAATTTAAGTATGTTTATTTTACTATATTTTTTATCGTCTTTATTTTTATGCAGTGCTAACGTGTCTACTCCAATATGCATGATTCGTTCCGGTGAAATTGCACCTAAAGCGATATCACCGGCAAGATTCTCACTCTCCGGTACAGTGAAAGCCAAGCCATCAGCTAATAACTCGATTTTCATGTCTAAAGCTTTCCGTTTTGGAAAGGGTAATGTTACTAACAGGTAAGCACCAGGGCCAAATACTGAATCTCTATGAATCCATCTGGAGCTACCGTGAGATGTATATGTGCTGGAAAAATTCGCAGTTGGAAGGGAGGATATGTATAATGCTATCGTTTGGTTGCGGTCTCGTAATACATTAATTTTGTTTATCAAAGGACCGTACATCTTTTTTAACAACGTAACTGGAGAATAATCTTGCAGTTCTAGTAATATAGCCAAGTTTTTGGTGTTACCAACTTTGGTGATGAAGACACGAATGTGGCCATTTTGAAATCCTTTCATCGGCTCACCTGAAAGAAAATATACTTCACTGTATTGATAGATGTATTCTATTCAAAATGGTAGCCGAAACACTACTTTGTGCTAAATGCGCACGAAATAGTGATGGCCGAGATATGTACGACAGGTGATAATCTAAGGACCGGAATATGCAAAAAGAACGAACCCTTGGATTTTTCCACGGTCTTTCGACTAATTCAAATAAATTACAACGCAAGCGGATTTGTTAATTTATTATATTAAAAATTAACAATCAATACGACTAATATTTATTTAAAGTCCTGGAACCAAGCCTGCTTTGACAGTAAAAACAAAAAAAGAAATGCAAACAATATTATAAGCTATACCTCGGAGTTCGTGCATGCGCAGTTCGATTACTTATTGAACAAACAATTCTAATCAATCCAGATAAAATAAGGATTGTATTTCCTACCCGAGAAAGCTAGTTCATAATTTCCTCGTAGCGGTTGTAAAAATCCATAGATTTTCGCCTTCCTTATGTAAGCTTTGTCAATGTCGATATTTTTTAATAACACGCTTGCTGGACTGTTCGGCAAAATATCCACATCGAACATCTCCGCTATGGCTTGTATGGACAAATAATCTAAATGGCAAAAACTCCAGTATAAGAGGAAAAGTGCATGAACAAATATACATTTTTTATAAAAAATCTAAATATCCACCCAGTCTTACAGTTCTTCAGAGAGAAGCAAATTTTTATCAGTTCCAAAAAGTGTTTATTTGTAGCTTAATTTTAGTTGCCTGTACGAAATTATAAACAGTTTAAAAGCAAGGTTATTGTGTTCACTTGTTCAACGATTTACACAAAAGTGAGATAAGATGCGATAACGCACGAGTACTGTCGATAGAATGTCACCATATGAGCAAGACCTCTAAATGACCAGTTACGAAATAAAGAAGTTTTCTGCATTGTGAAGTCATACCAGGAAAGTATAAACATTTTTTTATTTAATCGCTTATTGCACTATAACTTAACTCTCCAGTAACCCGGGTTTCTGACGCTCTGTCGGCATTACGGCGATTACACGGTAAAGGGCCGCGAAAAGTAGAAAAAAATCCGAATTTTTCCCTCACAGAAAAACTGCAGAAAAAGAATTAGAAGAAAAAAAGTCAGGTAGGCCGGGCTGACTCTCCAGTAGAAAGAAAAAGACTAAGAAGAAGTAACTCTGCTTAAATAAACATGTGGAGAAGAGCTAACAACACAGGTGTTAACAAAAAGATCTCACCAATTTCCGAGTATCCTTTCACACTAAAAAGATCAGCAGAATCTTTTGTAAACTTCACTTTTATTTGTGTGTCACCAAACGCCCATTCACCACCACCAAAGAGTTGAAAATCACCAAGTGGTATGGGTATCGACACACCTGCTTCTACTGATGACATCTCAAATACTATAGAAAAATAGATATGTACCATGAATGATTGAGTTAGCACCCTTCCAAGATATGTACCATGAATAACTGAGTTAGCACCCTTCCAAGTTGATTAAACACCCTTTCTCTTCTTTCTATATCAAGAGCGTTGTTCATAAAAGCCTTCAAATGTAAGGGAATTCTCATTTGGAGAGACAACAACTTCAATAAAGGTTCAAACAAACAATAAAAATATAATAAAAAAGGCCTTAAAATGGATTTGCGCTGTCACATATGTTCTACTGAAAAAATTTTTTTGGACTTACCAATAAGAGCCACAAAGCATCAACCTCGTTTCCAGGGATCAATTTCTCTTATAACAAAACAACTAGCGTTTTGTTAGAAGAAGAGAAACAAAGAGTACTGGAAACGAGGAAACCAAAAAATTAGAAGGGTATCTAATCAAATTGCTACAAAAATATTATGGAAGAAGAGCCCGGAATGAGATTGGTTTTAAGCCAAATCTTGCTAATTACGTTTCCTGTAATATAGTCAAAACTCGTAACATAGCTTACTCTTATAGGCGGTATTCGACTAAAGACTCCCGGATTCTTAGGTAATAATGGGAGAGGGCCACAAGACTATAAATTATGATTTAAAACGTTGACTCGTACAAACCTTTCGGGAATATTGCATACTTTCCCTCTGCGTTCGTTTGAAATGTCACTTTTCTTGAGCAGGTATTCACGTAAAGTTCGGTAATGGGTAGCATTTGAAAATGTTTTAATTCCGTTTTGTTTATGACTGGCTTATATTCTGGGATAAGCTCAGCAATTGCGTTTCTGAAAATTAAACAATGCGATTTTTTCGGTACGGCACGGTACACACATAGATCTTTTCGTATCTCCACATCGCATCTGCTTAGTTTGCATTTTCTTTTAAACTCAGGTTTCTTCTTGAAAAATTCCGTCAGTTTTGGAAAATTTGATGACGACTTTGTTGGTGTCTTTCTGTAACGCGCGTCTGCTGCTACCATTATGGAAGTGATAAACAGAAACATTCGGTAAAATAATAGCATTGGGAAAATTTCTCACATGAGCTTCATGAAAGTGGAAGAAATGGAAACACTTTAAACATTTATACAATTTGTACGAACATATTCAAGCCATTCTACTTCTTCTTCTTCTTCTTAATTTTAAATTCTTCTTCTGCTTCTAATCACATGCAGTAGTGGCGATGTAATTTCCGATTTGCCAACCTAATCCCTTCAACCATATTTCCCCGTTTCTCTCTACGGAAGGTCTTGCAAGTTTGAATTCTTTGATTTTTAGTTTCCCGCAGCGATAAAAATGTTAGCACCTTTTACTTTGAGCACAACAGCTTCGAGAAAGTTTACGAACTTTGGTGCGCATTTTCGCTCTCCAACGATGCGTGCGTCTTAAGGTTAGTGAGGCGTGAGATATTGAAAGACGTTTGAAACTTAAGCCTTCAACAAACAATATCATATAGAACTGATTTTTTGCAAGAGAAACAAAAATGTAAACTTGTTGTGTTGTCGTTGTACAGTTTGAAATAACACTTCGCGTCTTCTTAGAAAATATACATAATAAAATTGGCGATATCAGACATCAGGCCAAAAGAGGCAAGCAATGAAAAGGTGTATATTTTTCTATTTCTTGCTATCAACCCTCGGGAAATCCGCGTTCGTTACAGTGGCCAGACATTGGAGGATAACTAAATATAAAAATTCTAGCAAGGATGGAGAGGGCGGAAAGATAGATATTAAAAATAAACACAATGGCGTGTATTTTTCAAGCGAAGTTTTCGAAAAAAATTATAATGAATACATGTATTCATGTTACACAAGAAAATTTTATTTTTTTTACAAAAAAGTCAAAATTAATTAAATGGACCACCCCTGATTTGCACACCTTAAAGTAAAATTAACCTAATCCCAACTATCGATTTTAAAACAACCCTTAACCCCGCCCTTCCCCAATTACAACGGTGAGTAAACATACATGGAGTTTCATCAGGAACAAAATAAAAGATAAAAACAACAATATTCTATAAGAAGTTTATGTTCAATAAGTAAAATTTATATCATCAGAATTAATTATTGATTTGATTAAATTACAATGTTGGATATACCAAGATGTCTGCCAATTTTTTAACCCCTTTAAGATCGCCATTTTCCTACAATTTGTTAAAGATATTTTTCTTGCCATATTTCTTAACCCCTAGCACAACCACTGCTTTGAAAGCCTCAAAAGGTATATTAACGCAGATCCAAGTTTATTGGAAGAGAAGTAGGATGTTGTCCAGAGAAGGAATGACTTTTAGGGTTTTTTACCCTTGTATATATTGAATTAAATTTCGTGTGTGTGTGTGTGTGACGTGTGTGTGACGTGTGCATGAAACGTATGAACATAAACAATAAATAATATATATTAAACCATAAAAACAAAACTTAAAATCAACGTGCTGTACATGCGGAAATAAACGCCCTGGGCGTTAACATGGGCGTTTTCTTGATTAGCCACGGTATGTACAAGACACATTTTGGCGGGTTTACACTTAAACCAAACTGGTCAAATCGAACGAATCAATCAACGTAGTAAGCAATCGACGACTTTTAATTCGACCAATTTTGTGGAAGTGGAAACCGGCCTTTAAGATGGAAAGTTTGATATGCAGAAAAAAAAAAAGAGACGAGTAAAATTAGAAAACGAAATAAATAATCGTTCAAACATTATATGAAACAGAACGAAAAATAGAAGATTAATTTCAACAAAACGTAAACATTTCCACTCCATAAACACATCACAACGGAAAATATTTCTCACAACAGAAAACGTCACATAACAAAAATAAATTCCTTTAATTTAATAGCTAACTATTTTGATTGAAGATGTATCGGTGCTTCGCCAGTAAAATGCTTGCCCTTGTATTCATGCAATCCCTACACAAAAACAAAAATTTTTAGTGAAATTTTTACATGGATACAAAATGTTTTTTTGTAATCATACAAAATACATTGTATTCATGTACACGAAAACAAAAGCTTCTAGTTTTCATGTAAGCTGTACACAAAACTAAAATTAGTTGTTGTTTTTATTTTTCCTTGCAATCCCCATGGAAAAAAACATTAACGATTATTTCGTTTTTTCTGACGTAGCTTTCCACTAAACAGCTTTAACTCGTCTAACGATATATAACAACAGAAATCCGAAATTTGCTTAACCAGTGTGCACGCCTACTAAATTGTTTACACAGCAGAAAGCGCAAGCTATCTTCAAAACCTTTTTAAAGAAATTTGAAGAATTAAAAGCTAGCCCAGATATATATTGAGGAAGGCAACAACTAGTAAAATTTAAGGAAAAAATAGGAACATTTGCAGCTTTTGTATATACGCTGATGTTAATTTTAACAAGCCCTTCCTGCATGTTCAAATATCGAGTAACAGCAAACATTTGTACTTAAACATGTAATATTTAGTTCAAAGTATGTCTGACTAGAGTGTCACAATATTTATAATTACTAAGTCCTTACCTCACCCCCGTAGGAGAGCAACGGAGATATTTCACACTCCTTAACACTGGAATGAAGAAAAAAATGCATTATGGTACTTTTTATATTATACAAAATGCATTATGGTATTATATGACTATTGAAAAGTAGTTAGGTAACGTATGGTATGATCAAGGCGTGATACATCATTAGTGAAACCACCCTAAAACTTCCTCTACGCCCTACTTGGCGTTACCCTGGTTGAAATAAAGAAACGTCTTTTAAGTTTACGTAAAAAAGAAAAGTTTACGTAAAAATGAAACAGGAAGAGAAGTCATTGTGACAGTTGACATACAAGTCTTACCTGTCATCAAACGTCGCTCCGGCTGCTTTTAAGTAACTTTGATGTAGCTTGAAAGTGTCGAGTTTGCACGACACGGCTGATGCTTTCGGAGTGTCTGGACCGTTTTTTAGTGGTGAGAAATCATGCTGACGATCAACTTCGAACACCGCAAATTTGCTGAAATAAACCACGAAAGTCAAAAAAGGGTAAAGACCGACCGACCGACAGCCGACCGACTGACCGAACGAACGAACGACAATCACTTACTCTGTAAACTGAAATACATCAAAAACAAATTTTTCAAGTTTCATGCCATTTGGTGAACTTGGCTTCACAACTTCCCCTTCTTCATTTACAAACGGTATCTTCTTCTTCGCAATGTGATGAGGAAGATCGTCCAGATGGTTGCTGAAAAAAAAATTGAGGAAGGCGATACAAATTGTTACCGTAAATGCGGGATTGAGTGCCAGGCTGTTTATTTTAAAATCAATCTTTGTAGGATTATTCGAGTAAGCGAAGCAAATTCTTCCTTTGTTGATACGCATAAATACTTTTTAAAGATTATTAAATAAAAGAACATATAAAATTTACAATAAAATACACGAAGCTTTTCGTAAATAAAACTTTACATCGTCAGGTAAGTAATACTTTTTAAAGAAAAAGCTCTTTTTATCAGTTACGCTATCAATTTAGATCATGCTCACTTCCAATAAAACCCGCTCCCATTTTTGATAAAATCATATTTTTATTAAATTAGACGCCCCAGGACGCTTAATAAAAAGGGGCGGGGTAACTTTATATTTTTTCTTGTACCAAACAAATTCATAGAATTTGTGGAAGCCACAATATTGAAAAAACGACTACGAAGAAATAGCATGAGGCAAGCTGCAAAAACTTAAATTGCATGTGTAACATAATTTGGTATTTTTCGTATCTTTTGAAAGCTTTATTTAGATCCACCCTCTTAGCAAACCCCGAATTACAATCAACTAATGAGCACAAAGGTGGCGTGGTCACATCTTACCCTCTTAAATAATACAAGAATTAATTATATTTGTTCGGTTAAGTGAGGTCATTCGTGCTCAAAACAAAGGATTTCCCAATATTGACCACGTGAGAAAAGAACATTAGAATTAACCAATCAAAAAGCGAGGCGCGAATACTGACCGCAGAAAAATCGTTTGAGACCAAGCGTAATTTTTCCCACCTTAGCTATTCCGATTTTCTGGTGGTAAGAAAAATTATGCTGGGTCTCCTGGCTATGCAGAACGTGATTTGAAGCACACATTTCTTAGAATTCACCAACCTTATAATCTTCTTCAAAAAGTCCAGCGTGAAAAAATGCAAGCAAATATTGGAATCTTTATATGTTAAGCTGCCATCTTGATTTCGCTTTTCAGCAGTAGCAGGCGAAATTTCACTGTACTCCACCACCTATGAAAATTTAAGGCATAAATAGAAGATCAAACATGTTTTAGAAACAAATGAAAGGAGAGCGACAAGTCATACCTGATATTTTCCCTCACACCTGCAAACAACACCAACTGATTCATTTGGATCTTCTTTGATGATCACCTGACAGTTAAAAGTAAAAATCATACTTTGCAGAACGATTAATGGTATAAACATCATATTTTACCTAATGATGAATGCTATATTATTCGTGTAATACAAAACACGGACATAAAGTGATCCAAGCATACCTTATTAGAAGCTTCAACTCCTCTTTGCACGCAGAAGCCAATGAAGTGTGGGTCAGCAACTTTTACAAGAATGTTATCAACACAGTATACAAAAACCTGCTTTACTCCAAACTTCTCCATACCTTCCAGAATTTTGCCAGTCTTCAAAGCATAGTATAAACCGCCATTTCCATCTGGAGATTTGGCTACACTGCCTATATAAACAACCAAATCAAAAATATTTATAAATAAATAGAGAAGGCCACGTCCGGCACGAAACACAGGCTCTGTTTCTGTGCGCCGGCTTGACCTTTTGTCGTCCAAATTAGGCTCAAGCAGGTTGTTTTTTTATTCAGTCAAAACAGAAATTCCAGAAAATGAATCATTCATTAATTTAATTATTGATTTCCGCCAGCAAAGGCGGAATCTTTAAAATCGCCTGAGGAGATAGATGATAGATAGATAGATAGATACAGCGCAGCTAGGCTGGACGCTGCGAAGTTTGTGTCCAGGCTAAAATCTCGGAAAATTTCTATTTTCTCGAAAGCCAGTGGCCAGAACATTCTGTGTATGGCCATGACTAAAGGTGCTAACATTTTGTTGTTCGCCCCTTGCTGGTCTGGTTGGTCGTTGCAGCTTTATTGGTGTAGCTGGGGAGCTAAACACTATATATTTTTTAAATTCGTGTATTTTATCAGGTAAGAATTATTTTATATATAAGTGAGAAAAGTGTGCTGGCTAGCTAGCTATCTCAATTTTTGGTGCTGACTTGGGTCTCCTTTTGATTGGTGCTGACATACCCATTTTTATAGTCGTGAAGTTACTTAGCTATCAAGCTAGCTAGCTACATAAAATAGTGCTTTGATTAGAGTGCCTTTTTTTCTTAAAAAGCCAGCAACAAAAAACCTTTGTCCTTTCTTTACGTAATATTTCCATGGCTGGACACCCAACTCCTGTTCTTTATGGGAAAAGGGGCTACTTCTATCAGATAAAAAGATATAAATTTGCACATTATTTTTTTATATTTTTTGCATAAAAGTTGTCGAAACGTGACAAAAGTTTATTGTTGCTTGCACCAAACAGTCAGGGTGAACTGATGATTAGCCTGTAACAGAATATATAGTTAGCGATGCAGGATTATTAGACCCTACGCTTAGTATATTTAGCTGTTAAAAGCTTCTTTACAGCTAACTGTGTCTTTTCCATGTTTTTTCTTGAAATCAGAATAGTGTTGTTGTTTAATAATACGACATACTGCTGGCTACAGTAAAATTAATAACTTTTTTGCACAATCGTTTCTTGTTCCTTTGTTTGGTTTTAATTGAAGCGCAACTTTATGTGGATCTATATAAATATAGATGGCTATGGGAAGATCGATAACGAAGAAAAGTGTGGAAATTTAAGTAAAAAAAATATCTATCGTATAAGTAGCTGTATGAGCGGCTAATTATACTGTACGCACTGTATATATAAATATTCTGCATAGAGAAATAGATGATCTGTATATTTTATATGGTTAGCCTCACAAATATCAAGGGATATACCCTGTCTATTATTTCCAGGAGAGGCCATGGTTTAGATGGGGAGTCCTAAAGTATTTAATGCTCATTTTGAGCTACGCAGACCCAATTAGGGTTCGCGCTCTACCAGACAACTCCCTGCAACATCCAACAGCCCACACAGTGTGCCTTCTCCCCAATCTCCCTCCTCACATGGCTTGGGTTAACCCAAGCCATGTGAGAGAAATTGCGCCAAGGGGAATCGAATCCCGTTCTCCCGCACAAAATGCCAGTTATAACCACTAAGCTACCGTACCAGGCCATTGAAAACGGCTAACTATTCTGTTACTGGCTAATTATCAGTTCTTCTTGAGTGCCTAATTTGCTTGAAAATCTTTCTTGAACTCATCCAAAGTAACACAAAATATTTATCTAAGATTTCTTAGAAAAGATTGATTTTTAGAAACCTCACGAAAACGACCATCGATTTATCAAATCCGCAAATTTATTAATTGTGTGTTTACCCTTTTTTGTTTCAACTTGTTGAATTCAATTTGTCAAATAATAAACAATCAAATTTGTTGATTTCAATAAATCGATTTCAACAAAATAAATCCTGTATTGTCCACAGGTTTTCAAATCATGCATCGCCTGCTTAATATGTTACTTGTTTAACAAAGATATCAAAATCCAGCTTGATTAAATTCATATACATATATTTATTATATATATAATATACCTGGTGCATCACATGGCATTGATTTGTATCCTTTTAATAAATTCCCTTTTCAAATCAAAGAAGCAAAGAGAGGTTAAAGAGACAATAATTAAACAACCTGGTTTTAATGAAGTTTATGGTAAAATTGTGTTCTTGTTTCTCATTTTTTAAAACGTACTTTTTTTTCAGATCAGCTGTTATAAAAAACATGCACCATCAGCATTTTCAAAAGATTTTCAACAAGAGAGTAAATTTTGAAGGCCTAAATACTGAAATATTCAAATGTATTTATTGCTGAATTAATTAACAATGAACTACTTCATTCATTTAAATTGATCTTGTTCAGAAGTTATTATATTCGAATCGTCAAGTTTATGCATAACAAGATTTCTATTCTGAAATTTTCAGAATTTTCCTGATCCGTTTTAAAAATATCCAGTTAAAGTTTTAACTGTTATTTTAGAATACTTTATATAGCTATGTAAAATTTTTATTTTTTATTTATTGAGTTGTATTTTAACATTGCAGGTTAGTTACAATAATAATTGAGAATACTCAATGATTTGTTTACCCCATAATTCTCCGTTTTTGAGGTCCACTTCAAATTTTCTTTCAGGCTAATGGCGGAAATCTTCAAGTCCCTGGGCTTCTTGTTATTATTTCAAAACCGATTTTTTTTTGGAAATTCAATAGCCTCTCTGAGCATCAAAGAGAATATATAATAGAGAGAATATAGCCAGCTGTTTATCTTGAGTTATATTTAAAAGAACCTAGCGTATACAAATATTTGGTTCACATGCATACCTGTTGATGAAAGAATGAGCTTGCCCTCAAAAGTTAAACAAGGGAGCTGATGTTGTTCAAAGAAATGAACATTCGATTTTTCCAGACCAAAGTAGGAGTTCTCTTGAAAGTAATCCACTGTGCTCTTCAGCGTTGCAGCACTAGTCATAATGTACCTATCAATACAAGAAATAACAATAATTTAGTAGCGCTAATATTGCAGTCTATGATATATATAGTTCCAAATATGATATGATATGATGCTGAAGTGAATTGAGTCTTAAAATTAACTTCCTTAGAATTAAAGACAAAGGAGGAAAGAAGTAGTTTCGTTGTAGATAAAATTATCGCACTCTAAAAGAAAACAATAACGAAAAGCACCATCACAAAAGAATTTTTTCTTTTCTTTTGTGATTCTTCACCTGGCTCACAGAAAAAACAAACATATTTCCAAAAAATAAATAAATAACTTGCATACCATCTAATAGCACATTTCTTTCCATACTTCTCCTCAGCCAACTGCTGCAATTTTTTAATGCGTTCAGCTTGAAGTTGGTACAATGTTTTCTTAGAAGGTAGACCGACATCGTACATTCCCTTAGGATAATTTACACCTAAGAAATATCAAGCATGGTATACACAATCAACATTTAATGTTTATTGTGAAATTTGCAAAAGAAAGATTGTTCACACATTCAATTTTCTTTGATACGGGTTACCCCCTGCCGAGAAACACTTGTAATACTGGTATCACGTATCACCCCTCACCCTCCCCCTTCCTGAACATCTTGATATTTTGAACGTAAATTTGAATAGGCGATAATAATGACATCATACTAACCTAGCCTAGTTCCCTGACCTCCTGCTAAAAGTATAACAGCAACAGTTCCCTCAGATATTTCCTTCAATCCATCATCCCACCATTTCTGCCTTTCTTCTTCAGTAGCAGCACTTTTTTTCTGAACTACATCTTTCGGCAGACATTCCATCAAATCATCTTTCTTATCCTAACAGTAGAATAACTCATGATTATCACAAGTTACACACAACAATAAAAAAGAAGTTAGATGCACGTTTATTACCTGACTGCAACTGTTTACCCGTTTGCAGCTGTATTTTAACAGGGTTTGTATAGAGTCATACTAACTGGTTTGGGAAGCCATTATTAAAATGGTAGCATACAGACGTCAACAAATAAAAAGAAAATATGAAAGTCACAGGGTTTATTTTTGATGGAGTTAATAGAAGAAATCAACGCTATTTATGTTGACGGCTAATAAAAAATAAAAATTTCACAGGATTTATTTTTAAAAACGAGCATAAAGACATGCTCGTTTGAGGCCAACACATTTATTTACGTTTGTGGAATGATGTGAATTAAAATTCTAGTGCTCTGTATAAATAAATGACTTGCCAATGTTTACGGAACCTTGCAAATTTTTGCGCATGCGCACAAGTTCTTGTAAGTAAAAAACAGGATCATAATTGAAATTTCAATGTATGGATTTCTTGGAAGCAAAAGAAGAAATTACTTTAAGTGTTATCCCTGTCTACTGTGGTCTGTTGTTCACATTTTCTATCTACAGGAATGAGTGCGCATGTCCATTATTCTCAACGCAAAAGCAAAATCATACACAAGGCGTCAACCTTATCATTGATTAATTTCTTAAAAAAATGATTGTTAATGTAACTTACAATCACAAAGATGTCAAAGTGATGTGCAAAACTTGCTATGTATAGTAATTTTAATTCTCACTAACATAAAATGTTGTAAAAGCTTTATATTAATGGTCAAGCACGAATAAATGTGAGCTAAAAATAGCAGAGAAAATAATTCACTACTTACAGAGAAGGACATAAAAGTCACTGCAAAATTAAACTCATCAAAGAAACACAAAGTGTAAAAACAAACCTGGCAATGCAACAAATCTGCTTGGGCTTTTGCCGCCAACGTTTCCACTCTTGTGAAGTCGATAGATTGAAGTTCTTTGAGAAAAGAGTTTTGTTTCTCCTCAGACAGTGTGTCCCAGAATTTTAACAAATGTTCTTGTCCATGCTTTTTTAGCATGCTCTCGACTTCTGCTTTTGACATTTTTATTTTAGATCTAAAGTGTACATAAAAAGAATCATAGATTACAACATATAGATAATGGAAATAGAGTGGTGATCAAAATTTACATTTCAGCACACATCATAAGAATAATTTTTCACATGTCTAGTGGCCCCTAGTGGAAACAATCCACTAACTATACGTTTTTGTGATTTTCTGGGCTAGCCACTTTAAATATTTATTATTATTATTATTATTATTTTTACTAATACGTCGCTTAGTATAAAATGTTGGGCAACTATTAATCATGAATAAATTCAAACAAAATTCCAAACGTTTGTAAAGGCATAATGGAAAGCTTTCAATAATCAAACACTAAACCATAAAAAAACATTTAATAAACTAATCTATCCAGTTGTAAATGTCTCCATTTGTTTTTTGTTCTTTTCAGTGCCTGGCTTCTTCTTCCTATATATGATAAGCCAGCAAAATGTTTTTGATGCTTTGATTGTAAATGTGTATAGCTACATTCGTACATTTGTATTTTATGTTAATAAATAATGATCTAGTTGTAAAAAAATATGAATATATATAATGAATATAATATAACAAGCACAAATATAAAACGTCCACATCACAAATATATTTTTTTGTACAGTTACTTAACCTCTTAGAAAAGTTGTGTTTTTAAAACTACATACATTATACACACATAATACTCTTTACAAGCTTTTGTGTCAACATAGACAGGAAATTATTATACAACTATATTAGACATTATAAGTATAACAATTAGTGGTTTCTAAAAAAGAAAGTTAACGAGTTTCAAAACAAAAGAATATTTATACTTCTATCAAAGGATTATAGTGCCTGTGCTACTTCATGTGTTCCCTCAGACATCTTTAGATTCAAAAATTCATGCACAGATGCATGCACAAAATATTTGATCTGTAAATACCACACTTGAAAACAGATTATTAATCATAGCAACAACAAACAAAAGGTCACCAGGAAACAAGCATAACAGGGACTCACAAATATGTATATACACATGTTTTATAATGTAAAAGAATTAACACCTTAAAATAAAATAGCAAAATTATTCACAATAATATTGTAAAAGTATACTTTTTATATCCAGGAGACCTAAAACTATTCTTATAAAAAACTAGCTGAAAAAAATATAGCACCAAGTAAAACATTGCAAATTGTATACACATCACTTGGTTTTGATTTAAAACTATTGACAATAACACTTTGCACTTTGTCTTTAAGGAAGGAATATATCCAATGGCCTAGTTTGCAACCATACCAAAGCTTGAAATTATACGCAACAGAATTTCAAAGTCAACTTTATTAAAGGCCTTGGGAAAAATCTAGGTATGTCAAATCCATTTCCATTTTGAACTTCTTTAAGAACTTGTTCATAGTGGTCTAAGTGTTCATTTAAACAAGAATATCCTTTTCTAAACCCATGTTGATTTTGATTGAATAAACCATTTTTATTTGAGTAGTTCAGAAGAACATCTCTGAATATATTTCGAATACTTTTATAATGTGAAAAGTCTGTAATTTACTACAACATTTTTCTCCATCTTTAAATATGGGCACCACTACAGGCTGTTTTAAATGCTTTAATGAAAAGTTCATCAGATAACTCAATGTTAATAGTGCAAAATAATTATTTATTATTTAAAGGGTTGCTACCTGAGACAGCCAAACAATTAGAAGTGATCAGATTTGCTCATTTAAGTGTTTTGAATTTCTAACTGCCATGAAGTGTACACAAAGACATTTTTTCTGCTTTAAAAAATATTCCCAAAATTTTCAGTTCCTCCAGCACGTGTTGTACCGACTCATTCGGATTGAAACAGATCACTTTTGCTGAATTTTGTGTTATTACTTAAGAACTCAAAGCAATGGAGTCAAACTACAAGTTCTGCTCATGTTTAATTGTGGTGTCTAAAGCTCTTCAGAACGTGTGTTTAGTATAAATTAGGCTTACCTTATCTATTGACTATGTTCAGTAGAAACCTTGTGCACTTGGACTGGTTTCTAGTCATAGGCCTGATCTTATATGTTACAAATGAGATTAGTCTCATGTGCCGGCAAGGGACCTGGACCCTACTATAAGGTTGCTTATTAATAGCTGCCTATTAAAGCAGAGCTCTGCACTGCAATAGTAGTTCTTCAGATGTCTATATACATATAAAGCATTTTTTTATTGTGCAGTTGTCTTTGTGTTTTTAAAGTGTGCCTATACAGTTCTTATCCAGCATGAACATAGAGCACAACGTTTGAATTAACAGATCGTGAATCATGATTCGCATGTCATTTCCTTTTTTTAGCATGTGAAATTTACCTATTAAACATAAACTTAGCAAATCGAAACTTGTTTTGAAAATATATTTTGACCATAAAATATATTTTCATTTTTTTAAGTGTTTCTATATTATTGCAAAACATGCAACATATGAAAATGTAACTTTACATGTATATGCAAGATTTATTTATGTCACATAACAACCTCTGTTGTTATACATCAGAATGCAATCGTATGGAGCTTAAACAATGCAATATTTTTACATCAAAAAAAGATGTCAAGGGTGAAAAAAACGATTTGGATGGCAATCTTGAGGCTAAATTATGCAGTTGTGTTGTTACCTTCAAAATAACTTCTTGTGGGAATTACGTTTTTGTCAATTTCACAATGAATTTTTCATTTCGCGCAAGATTCAAGTTTAAATGATGAACATTCGAGTAATCATTAGGGCACTAAACATTGTCGCGCTCTATTAAACTGGATTATACTGCGTCTAATCGTCTTATAGTTTCAGAGAGGTAGGAAGATGGCCAACAAGCCATTATGCCCTACATTTTAGTTTGATTTAGTGGAGAGATAGGGAGAGGGTCAGACAGAATTTTATTAACAGGGTGCAAGCTAAATTTCCACAGGTCCTTCACACAAAGGCAAGTTTAAAAAGGATTATATAATAAAGATTAAAATTGATTGTTTTGTTGAATTAGAATTTTAAACATTTATCGTGAACATTTATGCCTCAAAAGAAACGATGACCAAGAAAAACGCACCTATGCACAAACAGACAATGGCAGTTTCTTGTGGCAAGTTGAGTATGGATTTACTTATTTTTTTTTTAATTTATTTATTATTATATATTATTTATTACTAAGATACCACTTTATAATAATTATAGTAAGTATACAAACAGTAACCTTATAATTTTTGTTTATGAATTAAAAATCGGATGTTTTATACAGCTAGCTATAAGTGGAAATGTTGTATATACTGTAGCTATATTTCATTTATCACATGATATCAATTCTTGGAGATATGTTATCACGTGATATTGTTCTGTGCTCACATTTGGATGGGGTAAAGAATGGATATGGTCTTATCTTCACAGTAGAAACCTTAATGAAAAAGAAACTTACAGACAAATGCACCTTAAAACGTAGCCAATTGGCAAACATTAACCAGTGTTAAAACATGTTAAAGATTTAAAACCAGAAAAGCAAGATATCCTTGAATGATCCATATAAATGGCATGCTTACCCCAGCTCATAATAGCAGTTGTATAACAAATATTATGTACTAGTCAATAAGGCATGTAAAAAAATCCACTTAGACAGAAGAACAATGGAAAAATAGATTGTTTTAAAGGCGCGTAATCACCCTGTAGGCAACTTTTTTTAGAGGTGCCTATTTTATTGTAAAAATTGAAAGATATACATAAGAAAACATTATCCTGAAAATTTTATTGAAAACTGACAACCAGAACATGTTCAAATGTTTCATAGAAATAACAAACTCACCCCAATTTCTATTCGCCTACAGAACCGGCATTGCATTTCATTGCACGAATCATGCGATAATAAACGCACCGCAAAATCGATCACATGGTTGCTGGATTCATGCCATAAAAGCAAAAATAATGAATGAGGGAGAGCATCTGTGTAGCTGTGTTTCCATCGTAATGCTTTTATAAATGTATCCACAAAGTTCCGAACATGATAAATCAGATAAATCAATCGAAGTTTCTGTGTTATTCTTTATAATTTAAACGTTTTAACTTACTGAAATCAGACTTCTTTGCAACACTGACCACTTCTTGTTGTTGTTTCTGAAGACAGCTTCGCCTCGCTAGCTGTCTTACTTTTTGATTATTTTCCTTTGTTCAAACAGTTAGTCGTTTCCTTATGGAGACAGTATCAGATCTAGACAATTAGAATACCTAAATTTCCCCTTTCATGCTCTAAATTTAATTATCTCCATAGTGCTTCAACTATCTTCAACTATCACAATGAGCATTCTCCCCCGTTGGTTTTTTTGGCTTATACTATGCAATAATCCCAGTCATGCTAATAAAAAAAGAAAGAGCGTGATAAGCATTAATTATCATAATTAATAACCACGAGGCAATGTTGTTATTTCTTCTTTTTGTTTTGTTTTGTCTGGTCTCCAAAATAAATGGCGAATAGAATAGAAGAAAATTAAATCTAAGTGGAGAAAGTGATACAGATGTTTTTACGCGCGGCCACTTTTTTAAACAGAACCATTGATGCCATGTTTTACAAAGAAAAACAAGCCAAAAAGAACAGCGTGAACGGAGCCTACCATTAATGGCGATTTTATCGATCTCCATCTCAGTGCTCGTTTAAAGATAAGGCCGTTTGTTTACCTACGGTTTCACACAAACATTTTGCGACGGCCCGCTTATTAGACGAGAATAAGAGATCAACAAGATCGTTAAATATGGCGGCTGAAAAACAACAACAATAAATTCAAGATATTGAAGTACCATTATTTCCATTTCTAGTAGGTTTTATATCCTCAAATTTTCAGGAAAGTCATAACTCCGTCTGAACATTGAAATAAATATAAAAAATGTATATGTTAATTTTTTTTTGGTAAGGGTGATTACGTGCCTTTAAGTGTTTTTCTGATGTCAGCAGTGCATATAAAAAAGTTGGCAAAATTGTTTATCCGTTGCCTGCAAAGTGCAGAGCCTGAAAACTGGTAAAAAAATGTATATGATCATGTACTTTTGATGAACGTATCAGGAGATATAAGGCTATATTTTGCTGACATCAGCAAAGACCCGGCAAATTTTTTTTTTTAAATTTGTATACCCAGTGCCTTTATCGTATAGATCTTAAAGTCACTGCATGTTGTTTTAAAATGATGAGAGCCCATCCTGTTGAACCTAAAAATCTCTGTATTTCGTTCTAAAGTAGAAAACATCCTTTATACAAAGCTTAAAAATCTCAGTATTTCATTTAAAATTGATTAGAAAAAAGGATGTTAAGAGATGTTTGAAGTAATATTCCAATGGGTCTCCAAACATTAAACAAACACCACATAACAGAAATGGGACGTAAGTCACCACTACCTAGGAAGTTTAATTGATTCGCTTCCCCTCTCTCTGGGGCAAATACTTGCCCCATTCACTCTGGAATTTTTGCCAAGATTTCGTATTGGATTATCACGTAATACGAACGAGAATTTGTGTAAAGGTGGGCCGTCGGTGTTTATTTGTTTGGACCAGTTGAAGAAAAATTCACATTAATACGTAAAATGAAAGCATAGCCGGCTGGACCTTCCTGACGACTTTGTTTTGCCGTCCCTACTCCAGACTCTGCCATTATGATTGTTTGTTATTTCCCCAATCCAGCGAATTGATATTTTGGTAATTTCCTAGAATTTCAAAGATACGTCATTCTTCTCCCCAAGGTATTTTCCCCGCTGTTTTTTGTCCACCATCTTTAAAAACTTCAATACTTATACACACGGAGACAGTAAAAGTGGGTGTTTTGGTGCCTGAACACTGGTTGTATTCAATATATCTTTATATGTTTAGAATACGTGTATTTTCTCACCAAATAACTGGTTTTATTAACTTTTCAAAAGAAAATTGATACTCCAAGATGGCGGATATTTTGTGAGTAAATAATTTATCATAGCTCGCTAACCACACGTATTATAATGGTGTCCCTTGCCTTCTCAAAAACATTTTAAACGCTCTAGCTACCTGAGTATTTAAAATAGAATATCATACTAACTTGATTGTTTTGGAAATACAAAATATATGATCTGCTTGAGAGGAGAACCAGAAGTCTTTTATGTTTTAGCTTTTAGGTTATTCTTTCAGCTAGCTATCTACTCTAGCTAGCTAGCTACAAGTTGTTTTGCAAAAAACATGTCTTTTCACAAACTTCTCCTTTCCAGATTAAATACACGTTTTCACAGTTATTATGATATGTAGTAATACACGAAGTAGTGGTTTCAAAGGACAATGTCGCGCGGCTATGAGAAAAATCTGCGCGGAGGCTAATGCACAACAAACACGTTTGCCAGCCCACAGCAGTGGGTATTCTTGGTAAAAAGGAAATTGGTTTTAAGATGATTAGTACGGTGCAACTAGTTGTACAGATAACTTGAGTTGGATAAAATAAGGGTATGTTATTTTTACTCAACTGTGAAAAGGTGTATTAAAATTACCAGAGGTTATATATTAATCTGGGCACAAGTTTGAAATTATGTCAGTAGCTAGGGCAAGATGAAATGTAGTAGTAGTAGTAGCAGTAATTATTTATTTCCATATCAGTTAAGTTTAGTAGATCAGTTTACATAGGACAATGAATGTGAGGAGACCATCCTCAGTCTGGAGGAAGGACGGCAAAACAAAGTCGTCAGTAAGGTCCAGCCGGCTATACTTTCATTTTACGTATTAATGTGAATTTTTCTTCAACTGGTCCAAACAAATAAACACAGACGGCCCACCTTTACACAAATTCTCATTGACCATTCATTGAGATAGCGTATACCATCACGTTTTACGTGATGACCCGATACGAAAACTTGGCAAAAATTCCAGAGTGAATGGGGGGAGAGACCATCTGTGGTAGGTTACGAACGATGGCTCCTATTCTTGGATCCGGGTTAACATGCTTGAAATTTTCTTACCTTTTTGAACAAAAATGATCAACATATTTGAATTCATGGAAACATGAAAATTTTTATGTTTATACACTAAGTACAACTGCCTCTATTAGTAGCCAATTTATTTATCTTTTATGAAGAAATTACCACACAAACGAACTGCAGTGAAAATGTTTTACTTAGGCTTTGTTTCATCGAAAATCATACTAAAATCATTTATACATCTGAGAAACAAAAACATGTTCTTGATCTCTCCCATTTTGTAGTAAGTCACACTTTATTTCATAGACACTATTGTTCAATTTTTATTTGCAGCCAATGTATCTGCTATTTTCTGTAATGTACAATTTAATGATGTCATAATTACCAAGATGAGGTTGACTTTCAGACAATTTTAACTGAAACATTTTTCTTTTATGTACAATTTAACAATGTCATAATCAGTATCAGGTTAATGAAGATAAAGTGTGATAAAAAATACTCTTGTGTGTGAAAAATACCAAAATTACTTTTTAAAAAATTATATATTTATTAATGTGTTTACAAATATATCTGTTTTTATAAGCAACTCCATTTTTTATTTTGTTTTTAGCTACTACAGGGCAGAATTTTGTTTTCAGCCTCAAAGTTGCTAAGAAGTTGATCAGAATTTTACAAGATTTAAGCTTTACACAAATCACTATTTTTGTGCTTTAATATCACCTCCGCCCTTATCAGCTAGATTGCTTGTATAAAAAAACAAAGAACCCCTGTGAAATTGTTGTATAATTAAATTAATTATCAACTTTCTTACCTCTTAGTGCTTTGTTTCATCCTCTTGACAGAGGGTCTTCGTGCAAGAGCACAATTGCCTTTTCTATATACTACATCAGGGGCTAATCCAGGAAATTACTTTCGGCATCGGTAACTCCTGAAGTTCTAATTCGACCTTTTCAGGAAACGAGTATTGTATCAAACAGTTAATATTTTAAAGTCAACCTACAAGATCTAGAACTGTTACTACAACATTTTTTTCCTATCCATCATTACAGGAAGTAACACAGTTTTCATCTCTCTATTTTGGGCCCCCAAATTGGATGTCCCAAAAATCGTCTAAATTACCAGTATTAGCCCCTGTACAAAGGTTTCTACATATAATACCTTTTGACATTAATTTAAGTTGAATGTGCATATCTTTGAAGCATAGAATTTGTTTATTTAAGTAAGTTGAAGTATAAAGTTTATATCAGAACCTATTGTGCCTTGAGATGGATAGAATAGGGTGATTTAAAAACACTTTCAATGAATACGGCAGACTCTCATTTATAATGACTGTTTTGACAATGTTTAAAGTTGAAAGTACAAAAAATTCAATTTATGTATTATATATACTTTTTTTTATATTTTAGTACTTTGAGTACTTGGAATAAATAGAATTGTAACTTAAAAATAGAATTGTAACTTAAAAAAGTATTTTAATTTTTTTTTTCTAACAGCATTTTCAGTTTTCGTGTATAGTATTACATGCATGCTGTTACATTCCATTACTTTATTTTCAATTTGTAATGACATTATTTTCGCCTAGCTTTACTGACACTAGCATCACTGATATGAATGAAAGAATAACTGATATCAAACAATCACAGGCTTTAATGAGATTGTTTTCTTTCACTTTCCCTTTTCCCTTACTATTAAGAAAGTTAATTGTTGTATAGTATGTACTACTACTACTGTGTTGAACCTCGGTTTAAAAATATATCACATGGCTTTGTTGTGATGGTTTGTTTTTGTTTTCCCTTTGTTTTTTTTAATGGTTTTTTGATAATATATAAATAGAGCTAGCTTGTCCATGCTTTCATTTGTACTTATGATTCTGTGTACAGGGACATCGTGTTGATCTACTATAAAGAAGTAATTTTGGATTTTCTAGATTATACGACAAAGTATTTTTAGATATAAAAAATATTAAAGATGGATAATGTTCCGTTTTTTTTGACGCAACCACTTCATCAAACTGGTAAGTTTGTTATAATATGGCAACTAAAATGTCTGCCATTTTTCTAACAACAGTGATTGGTAGTGGTTCTGTGAAAAACAATATTTTTTAACCACATTGTTAGCTACTATTCAACATTGTTTCCAACACTGTGAAAAGTTGAAGTGAAATATAGTACGTTTTGACACTAAATCGAGTCAACCGAGCAATCACACAAAACAGAAAGGAAACTTCACATTTTATTTCATTCTTGTATGTATTTTTTTTTTTGTTTATTTAGAACCTTTCTTGGTCATTGAACGGCAGCCGAAAAAGGTAATAAATGAATAAATTTGAAGCTTTTCAATTTTGAACATCAATTTTAATGGAAAGATGTTTCTGTGTTTTAAAAAGTTCAGTTGTGTACCAAATGTCAGTACTGTTTTTCGTAAAGATGTTTCTTATAGAGATTTTCCTTATAGAGATTTTTCTTATAAAGATATTTATTGGAGAGGTATTTCTTATAGAGACTTTCCTTATGTTTCTTATAGAAATGTTTCTATAGAGATAATTCTTATGGAGAAGGTTTCTTATAGAGATGTTTCTTAGAGACAAAAACAACATGGAAAGTTTGGCTTTTATTTTTTCTCGTGTTTTTTTGTGGTTTATAAAAGAAATCAAAAGTGATTTCGTTTAATTATCTAAACAAATCAACGTGGGTATTCAAGTGTCGTGTGATGAATTTGTGAATTAAAAAAATATTAAGAAAGATTGAAAAGCTTTATAATCCTTTCTTTCTGTTTTAGAGGGGCTACAGATTTCGTTACAGTTCTGAGGGACAAACACATGGTGGTATTCCAGGCGAACCAGAAAGAAGTAACGATAACCGAAAAGTTTATCCTTCACTCAGAGTAAGTATGTCATGACGAAATCACTCTTATCGGCTACCGGTTAAAATTTTGAATATGACTTGGTTGCTATGCCCAGGAATCATTTCACATTATTGTCCAAAGTTTTCATGTAGAAAATTGTATAATTTTCCTGAATTTGCGAGAGTACAACCCAAAAAATTTGGCTAAAGTTTTTACGCGAAAGTTTATTCTATAAAAGTAACGAACCAAGGATTCTATTGTTCTAGTTACACGGTCATAATGGTCAAGCTAAAGTCGTTGTTACCTTGGTTACTGCTGAAGACAACCAGCCTCACTTGCATGCACATTCCTTAATTGTCAATAAGGTGATGACAAAAGGGTTTCATGTCTACGAAATAAATGGCGAGTCGTCTTTAGAGTAAGTATAACATTGTATGGCGCGCCTGTTTAAGTTTTTTTATGACGCGCCTGGTGTACCTTTATTCTTTTAAGTTGAATTTAAGCAACGCAAAGATTTGGTTATCAAAGCGTTTTGTTGCTACAAGCGTAAAAAATAAATCATTCTTTTGTTTCATTGTCTTTAGACTTAAAAGTATTGCCATCCAGCACGTGGTAAAAGAGAATTTGCCGAACACGTTAATGGACCGCATTTTGCAGACCAGATTTGTCGAGACATTCGGCTGGAACAGCGGACTCAATGTGAACGGTAATCGTGAAGAAATGTTCGACGTATCGCAGTATGTGCAATCTTTAATGGACCGACATGACGATTCAGTCTTTTACGACAGAGCGACAGCGCGAGCCGTCGCCGGTAAGTGTACATTGGTCTGTTTTTTGTCTTTTTTAATTTTAAAAGTTTATCTTGACTTAACACTTTTTTGTTTTTTTTAGGTGTCGAGTTGGAAAATCTGAGAAGAAAAGCCAATGATTTGGCAAAGAAGATGCAGATGAATCAATGTCGATTATGCTTTCAAGCATTTCTACCAGATTCTCGAGGCAAATTTACTCGTATCCTGAACCCGGTGTACAGCGATATTATCTACGATGGAAGTATGGATTTTAAAATTCCTTGTACCCTTTTTACAGATTTTTAATAAACAAATCAAGTTGCTAAAGGTCTAGACGTCAAATTGGGTAAAAAATTATTCAACTTGCGTAGCAACATACGCCTCACATCCATCCCTGAACACTTTTCCTCCGCTTAGCATGGTGTTGTGCTGGAAAGGTCTTGATGTATCGTGAGGGTCGCGGTGAATCGTGAGAGTCGCGGTGAATCGTGAGATCGCGATGCATCGTGAGAGTTGCGATGTATCGTGAGGGTCGCGGTGTATCGTGAGGGTCGCGGTGTATCGTGAGGTTCGCGATGTATCGTGAGGTTCGCGATGTATCGAGAGAGTTGCGATGTATCGTGAGAGTTGCGATGTATCGTGAGGGTCGCGGTGTATCGTGGGCGTAGATACGAAAGAAAATTACTACAGAATGTTTGAAACCTGACAACTTACATGCTGTTGAAAATACTATTTTGTGTTTACTTAGCTGCTTTAACCAAACAAAAAGTGTAGTTGCTCTTGTTTTTAGAAACGAAACAGGGCGCCATGTTAAAAATAATTCGCCTGAGTAAAGTATCGTGCAGTGTAAAAGGTGATGAAGAAGTATGGCTTCTAGCTGATAAGCTGAATCGTAAGAACTGCTTTCACTTTCGTTTTTCAAGAGCCAGCTTGCATTCAGTAAATCTTATTTTGATATATTTGTTTACTTGAAACGCAAGCACTTAAATGACGGCAAGATGTTTTTCTGTTTGTAAGGAATATATACGTCTGTACAATAGCATGCGCATTTTCTGTGTGTTTTGACTTTTTTGCTGTGTTTGTTATAGCTGACGATATCGAAGTTCGATTTTTTGAAAAAGAAACCAAGCTATGTAAGTGGACGAAAGTTTATTTTCTTAAAGTGTTTTATAATACGATGCAAGTTTTATGGAATATTTTCTTTCTTGTTTATACAAAATAAAAAGTATTTTTTTCTATTACAATCTGTTTCACAAGCTTTGAGTTTAGTCTCGATCAATGCTTAACTAGGAACTTCAGTCTGAGACTGAAATATTTATATTCACCTAATGCGCATGGGATTAATTTTTCTGTTTATTTGGAGACTTCTTTGCAAAAGCTATGTTTATTAAAAAACATTTGCAAAGTAATTTTTGCATTATAAAGTTAAAAATATCGATGTTTTTTTTAGCAACGTCTATGGTACCTTGGGAAGACACAGGAAAGTTCAACAAGACAGATATTTACAAACAGGTAATTTTTTTTTCACCAAGCTTACCTGTTTTAATTGCGGATTTCAGATTTTTTAAATGTTTCATTTTTTCTTAGGTGTGTTTAATCTTTAAAACACCTATGTACCACGATCAAAATATCCGGCAGCCGGCAAATGTATTTATCCAACTTCGACGGAAGACGGACACGAGCTGTTGTTCAGAACCGATGGAGTTCAAATACACACCTATTCAATATGGTATGCGTATTACTATTGGTCATCCTTTGAAGTTACCGAGGGTAGAGTCGGAAATCCTATTTTGTTCAGACAGGACACGAGCGCTTAAGTAGAGTTTGATGTCCAGAGAACCAGTTAATTAATTCTTACTGTGCTAAATCAAGGGCTTAAAAAGGCGTTGTGAGCCGGCGCCGTTAAAGAAATTACCCTCGCCTTTATTGAGTAAAAAATGTTTTTGCTACAAGGGACGGATTTTACGGCTCGTTTCTCGTTCAAGTAATCTCACTAATATTTTTGTTAGCGCTTACGCATTTACATTTTGCACTTCAATGTAAACGAGCCTTTAAGGTGTTATTTGATATTGTAGTGAACTTTAAGGCATTATGTACACGATGATTAAAATGTTTAGATCGGTATGGTATTGGTGAAAAAAGGAAGAAGGAGATTCCAATGCATGAATTTTCATCGTTGTCATTACCTAAAAAAAGATTCAGTGAGATGAGCACTCCACCTATCAGCGAATTACCGCAAGATGAACTTCTCGCAAACGCGGAAAACTACAACGCCCCTTTTATGATGAGTAACGACCCGTACTCCACTTTGAATTTGGGCGCTTTCGTCAAACAGGAGGAGAGTACGGAGAGCATGAATACGGAATCTGAATTACAACATCAACAATTACTTTCAGTGTTGCTCTCCGCTCAACAACTTCCACATAACGACCTGCAACAACTTCTCAACAGCGAACTAAACATTCCAATTTCAAGCCAAGCGGCTGGAACATCTGCTGTTGCTAACAACGGAGACGCCATGGAGCTACCGAGTTTAAACACGTTCTCGAATACGACTTTACCGCAGTTTACAAACTCTGATTTAAATAAATATTTCAGCATTCCGGATGATATGGGAGAAAAAAGTTAGGCCTGTGTTGACATTTAATATAAAAGATGCAGGGTGACAACCAGATTAAGATTTTTAAACTGATGTACATATTTTATTACTGATACAACGGCAACAATTTTTATATCTGTGATGGATTTACGGTTATATATAGAGAGTTTTTCTTTTACAAGGCATACTTTTTGTTTTCTTTCGCCCAACTTTAAAGTGATTTAAAATTCCTTCACTTTGTTGCCGTGACGTTTTCTCGCAATATTTAAATTCCCTTAATTTTTCCGAAATTTTTGTTGCAATATTCAAAAAAGATTGTTTTGATTAGTGTATTTTAAAAAGAACTATTTATTTGGTTACATTTTATATTTTTTTTCAGCTAACGTACGGGTGAATAAAATTTTTACCAAGCATTAAAAACAAAAGAATTCGCTAGCATTATTACCCACTCCACAGTGAAATACCTTTTGGTTATGCACCTACTACTTCGATCACCATTAAACAATATCCAAGAGAATTATTTAACAAGAACGCCGTTAGTCGCAAATCGCGCGGATTTCGCTAAAGAGAATTTAATGACATTTACCTCTCAATTTGTACTGTTGTGAACTGAATTTAATAATTTTCATGGCAATTAATTTCCGCAAAAATTGACTGGTTATATTCGCGAAAATTGATTATTCTGTTTACTATTAAATAACCACGGTTAACATCTGCATAGTAGTCAATGTAATTTTTTTGATATTACAATATGTATATAAACTGGTCTTCGTATCATGCAGTTTGTTTTTGTTCTAAATCCTGCTTTTTTTAAATTAATGGATAATTCAGCCTCTGTCGTGCTTGCCCAGCGAGATTGCAAAATTCGCTCTATATTGCCCAATGGAAGGTGCAAAATTTAGCCGCTGTTGTCCGTGCCCAGTGGGACATGACACAATGTGTGGTAGGCAATTTGCGCAATTAGCTTAGAAACAGTAAAAGGTCAGAACGGAAAAGGGAACGGGAAGGTATATCACACATACAAGTTTTAGTATTTTAATTTTCCTTCCTGCTCCGAATTCGATTTATAAAAATATGTACAATTCTCAAATTCACAAAAGATAAAAAAAAAGAGTTACGAAAGAGAATTTAAATGTTCTTCAGTTCTTGAAGAATCCAATGACAATTGATACAAGCATGCCGCCATTCGTAAATTTTGCTAAAAAGATAAAAGTTGGTTTAGTCAGAGTAGAAATTCGCACAATTTCGTTTAACATTATTATTATTATTGAAATTATTTACCGAGGATAGCCTCTTCAGATTCTATTGTTACTGCTTGCTTTACAAGAGGGTCCTACGAAGGGGGTCCTAATACATTTAAAACTCCCATTTGAGCTACGAAATCCGTGCAAGCACAGCAACCGCCTAAGATATCAATCCTAATCGGCCGGGGTTTGAACCCAAGACCTTCCGGTGACTGATTCGTTAAAATTGAAGGGGAACTCTAGTGAAAATCACTTTTTTCTTTTTTGTTTTATATGTGCTGATAAAAGCTTAAGAAAGAAAGCGACCTTGAAAATTATTTAAAATTGAAGATGTTTCCAGACGCGGTAAAGGTATAAATAAAGATTTGTAACGATTGTAAAATTGTAACGATTGTCTTACCAAAATAACAATTTTTCAAAACATGTTTTTTTTTGCACTGGAGTGCCACTCAAAGGGTGTCAAAATATGAGCTGAAATGATTTTTTTTAACACAATTTCCACAAACATACCTGTTCGTAGTAAAGTTTAGCCATGTTGCTCAGTACTTCAGATATGTGATCATCCTGCGCACCAAATTCTTGCACATAAATGATCATCGAACGGTGGTAAAGCTCAACAGCTTCTTTATAACGTTGCTACGCATGATAATAAATAAAATTGCAAAGTTTGTTATGATGCCAATATAACAAATTACTACAACACGTGAAAGGGATCATTAGAAACATTCCGAAATATCCAACGAACAAGAGAAAGTGTTCTACTTCAAATGTGTGAGTTATATTCTCTTCATATAAAGTTCGTTACTGCAATTTGTGGACTAAGGAAAGTTTGTTGTTCCAGGGTACGTCCCATTTACTTTAATCTTCCTTATGATCCCGCGCTTTTTTTTAACCCCAAAATATATGGGGTGGCTTATTCCGCCCCCTCCAGGTTTGTTGTCTTTTTACCTCAGGCAGACAATTTTTTTGGTCCAAATCTTAGATACTGGCTATTACTTAAAACTATCCTTCAGAAATAAATATTGGACGAGGTTAATGATAAGAAAAGCAGTATTATGCATGAAATAATCCTATTGCTTTTGACAAATAGAGTTACTGCCGGTAAAATATAATACCGTTAGAAACAGCCACCAACGAATTCGCTTACCCGTTTACTAAGATGAACTGCTAATACGTTGATTGCGTTGGCCACCGAAGGGCTCCTTTCACCATGCACGTGTTCTTCAACTTGAATGATTTTTCTAAATTAAATTTAAAGTTTCATTTTCAAACTTGCACTTTCTTTTGACATTTAAAAGTAATCGATTTGTTCACTTATTTAAAAATTGACTTTTTTTTAAAACGAATGGAACGGAAACAATCACTAACCTGTACAAGTTTTCAATATGATCAAATTTTTTCTGAAAAAAAAAATATATAAAAATGGTTTTCAAAAGTGTTAGATGGGTTTTGTAGAGGGAATAAATCGCCATCGATCGAGGCATGGTCGAATG
Organism: Hydractinia echinata; assembly: GCA_030067915.1. Classification (NCBI taxonomy): domain Eukaryota; kingdom Metazoa; phylum Cnidaria; class Hydrozoa; order Anthoathecata; family Hydractiniidae; genus Hydractinia; species Hydractinia echinata. The sequence continues at coordinate 668,459 of JASGCC010000154.1, forward strand.
AATGTAAGTGGAAACTAATTTTCATAAAAACGCCATCGATCGATTCGACCACATTCGTTTAGGTGGAATCTCCCTAAAGTATCCGCTTGTTAGGATCTTACTTAAAAGCTGGTAAAGGAGGTTATTGTGAAGGAGATACTGACAGAAAGTCTCTTGTAATTAAAAAGGTTTAAGAGAAGGCCACTGTAAGTTCTTCATTGTTTATTTGAAGATACCTTTTTTTCTAAAAGTTATGTTTGGCTGCATACTGATTTTGTTTCCACTATAATTAATGCTGCTGAAATTACTGAATCTTAAAGAAACATTGGCAAAATTTAATTCCGCAAATTTCGGAAAAATGTAGCTGTCGTAAAACAACAACAACAACATATGTCAGCTAATGTTCACTTTACGGACGTGAATTTCAGCTGAAATGTTTACGTAGGAAATAAAATTCCGGTTATTGTCGTTTCGCTGTGTCTGCTTTAGGGACGTTCCAAGTCAGTAAATTCAAGTGTAAAGGATATGGGGTGAACAGGAAACGTTTTATCAACATTCTAATATCTTACCTTCTTTCGATATATACGCACAAGACTTTTTAACGCAGATTGCACCTGCGAACTGCTTGGATCATAATTCTACAACATTAATAATAAGCACATAAAATTAAAAATAGAGACAGACGGACGGACAGACAGACAGACACAGACGGACGGACGGACCTGCAACAGTATAGCAAGCGCTTGATCAAGAAGGTGTTCAGCTTTGTCATCTCTAAAAAGTAAAATATACAGTTTCCAATCAAAAAAGATAGATAAGATACAAATACAACATAACACGAAACGTGTTTTGCATATCACTCGTTGCGGAGTAGAATAGTATCATTGTTCTGTGCTTTTGTGGAGAACAGTTTCTAACACTGTTTTCAATGACAAAGGAATAAAGGGTGACACATAAAAGTTTATTAGTGGAATAACTGAAACACCCCTCCCCAAATTTAAACAGTTTTTATCTCGTCGCAATTTTTCAAATATTTACTAATGTGTCGGACCGACGATACTTGTGTTTAAATGTGACAGCAGATTTTGATTTGTGTGATGTAGGCCACAAAATATCCTTATGTTATTATTTGATTAGACCAACAAATAAATCTTACTCGTTCATGGTTTGGTATACGAAGCTTAGTTTACACATCTGGTCAGCCACCACTGGGTGCTTGTCACCCAGAATGTTGACAAATAGTTGAAGAGCTTGCAACAGTGCATCAGCCGCATCACTAGAAAGAAGAAACATTATTCGAGTCACTTTATATTGTGACTTCGAATGATTAAATTATCGATAGTAAAAAGTTGGCTAAAATATAAGTTATTTGCAGAACAATTAGTCACCTTCTACCGACTATCTTACTGACTTTTTGTTTATTACCGACTTTCTTACCGGCTTTTTGTTGACTTCCGACTTATTACCGGGCGCCACTCTTTTTTTAGAGTCAAATTGGAGGAGATTTGAGGACTTTTGATGAAAACTTTTAGCCTTTTTTGTGAGAAGACGACGGTATTTTTATAAGAAAAAGAAAGTTGTTCAAAAAATCCATTGGCGTTGGACACCATTTTGGCTAGCAGATTTTAACCAATATTACTTCAAAGCAGCTGCTTTTCACACAGCAATTTTTATTTGTTTCTCTCTTTACATTATCCTGATGACTTTTATGGCAACAAAAACTTTTAGGTGTTTTATACACCTTCCCAAGTTAACCATAGACCGATGACATTTATACTGAACTCTACGAAAACAACGTGCCTAATAATTTACAGGAACTTACCTATATTGACGTAAGTTGAAATGAACCAATCCAATGTCAGTAAGAAAGCCAGCTAGTTCTTGATTGGACCAACTCTCGCTTTTTAAATCAGTTATAATCCCACGACATTCGTTGACTACGTTTTCAAACGCAAGAATCACATTATTGTTCATATAATTTTGGCGTGCCACATAGGCTTGTTTTTTGCACTTGTCAGCATCTTCACTTTTCTCTTGTAGTGCATACAACACAGCTAAAGATTCAAACACTTTGGCGTACGAAGCTTGATCATCTTCCCCGTTCTGCTCTTTTATTTCGAGCAGTTGCTTAAAATAATTCTCCGCAGTCTGAAACTTCTTCCATTGTGTAAATAAACGCCCAAGAAAAAAGAAAGAACGCCCGATATGTGCACTATCTGCTTCCAAGTGCGCTTCTTTCAGTTCTAACGCCCTCTCAAAACAAACGTGAGCTGATTTGTATTGAGAGACTTCTTGCATAAAATCTCCTAAGATATCATAATATATTGGTAAGGATTCATTAAAGTCTGATTCCATCACAGACAGTTCCTCCTTGTAGATCTCATACGCTACACTAATGTCATGACCTAAGTGTTTCCAGTAGCTCATAATCCGAGTAGACTGACCCTTCTCAACAAACCAAACCAACGCCCTAATTGAGCGGATGCATGCCATTAGTTTGTCCTTATTATCTGTTTTAGTGAGTTGCCATGGTAATTCGACAATTGTGCGATTTGAAAACGATCTGTCTTCTGCGAAAAATTTAATAATTCGATATCGCATCTCAGTTAAAAATTCATTCGATTTGTCAAACTCTTTTAAACATACGTGCACCGCATCTTTCACCTAAACAGGGAAATTAGTCGTAGAATTTAGTCTCACAATAAGGATGTTTGACACACAACCATTACTTTCAAAAATACAAAGAGTAAAAAGGAATATTTCCTTATATATCTGCATAGAAATTAAAGGTTACTACAGTTTGTTTTGAAATTGTTTCATACACCCGATTTGTATAAACTCCTATAGCCTTAATTTTTGATAGCATACTTTGGGGATTTTACTGGCCGTTTATTCGAGCATGGGAAAGTAGTCAGCATTGCCGTTAAGGAGAGCGAGATGAAAGGAAATTTTAAGATATAAAGAAGTATCTCCGGATGTTAGAAGGGCAAGACGTGACATTGTAAAAATTGAAATTTAAAATAGTCTAAAAATAGACCTAAAAATTTAAACTTAAGTTTGAGGCCAACCTGTCAGGACAGCACACACAATATCCCAAACAGACCTACTGATAGCGAGCAAATGTAACAGATGTATAAATACACCCCACAATTAATACACCCCACAAATTCTTCTTTCTTACCTGTGATCGAGAAAGTTGCACCAATCCACATACAGTGACTAACAAGCGACAAAAAGCCAGGTCATGTAGTAATAATGACAGATCGTAGCTCGTACTTGATGTAAGATACTTTAACTCCATCATGCTCAATCCGTTGTAAGACGCAGATACCATCACCAGTACTTCCATCACTAACTCCTTATTATACTTCTTCTGCAATAACTTTATGCCGAAGACATACATGTCCACGATGGAATCACACATTAAACACTTTTGCATCACCTTCTTAAACTTCTCATTTGGGACCAGCCTCGTGGCAAACGTTAGCGCCAAATGCATATACAAATGATTTAAGAGGTTTGTAGCAGCTTTCTTTAAAAGTTCACTGTTTGTCGATAGAAATGAAATAACTTCCTCTATTTCATTTGAATGGTCAGTAGAAGAAAAATGAGACACAAAGAAACCGAATATATCCTTGATACGGTTAGTTAAGTGAAGTCTTGGCCATGACAACCACTGTCTCGGATGGTCCTCACTTGATACGGATATAACCACTCTGAGAGGTACAGGAAGTGGATCTAACAGCCACTTCAAGTGTTCTACACCATTATTTAATAGATCTGCACCATCAATGACCACAATAACACCATTAGCATGTTTACTACAAGCTCTATCCAACCATAGTTGAAAATTCTTTTCTAGCATCTGAGATTCTAATAGTGCTGGGACCTGATCGAGCAGAAGGTAGGAGAAGCGACGTATCAATTGGACAGTGTCTAAACTGTTGGAACATCCATACGATGCGATGTGATATAGTATACAAGAATTCTGCAGTGATTCTTGCAGATGCACAACCCAATGTGCAAGCAGGGAGGACTTCCCGCTGCCAGCATCTCCAGCTAGAAGCAAAGGTTGCAGTGGACCATCCTGTGTAATGTAGTTGTTAAGAAACGCAATTTCTTGTTGCATATGCTCGTTTAAAGCACACATGTTTCGAACGCTTTCTTGCAGTACACTCTGTTCATCCACATGCAACATATCCAGCTTTGGTGTGAGTCTGAAAATTTCTTCTTCAGATTTTTCTTTCTCTACATTCTCCCTATGTTGTTGTTTCTCCAAAAACTTGAATAAAAGAATAAAAACATACGAATAACTAGAGTTCTGAAATTATGACAAATTATTTCAGCCTGGCAAAAAGATAAGTATGTTTAGGCTACATCAATGGTAAAAGTCTTTTTCACGAAAACTTTCTTTTATGTGCAAAGTGCTATACAAAATCTGAAATGGAAATCCTCCTTTGGGTAAAAAAGTATGTGCACACTAAAATCTTTTTCATGCAATTGAGTTTAATGAATTAAAGCAGTAGGTATTTCCAGTTTTGTCAATCAAATGTGACACAACTTCGGTATTGCAAAGCAGTGCAGTATAACAAGAATTACACATTAAACATATTATCATCCGCACTATTTCTTATAACACAACCAGAAAATATTTAAAGCAATCTTTTAAACAAACAAATATTCTCCAGCTACAGAAAATATTTTTGAAGTTTTTCCGAAAGACCTTCTGCAAGTCATACAGTTTAACAGCTAGTCTTGTATACTTACAGAATTGCAAATTTCAAGCACTTTTGCTAGTGCAGACACATGAAGTTCCTCAGAGTTACTGACAAAGTGAATCTAAAATTGAGAAAGTTGAAAGATTACTTTAAAAAATAATGAAAAAAAAGTTATTTGGTTTGCGTGAGGTACACATTGGTTCAAAACCTGAGCATATTATTGAGCCTGATTCTACAAGTTTCATCAAAACCGAAAGCAATCCCATATTGGACAACAACATTTGAACGAACTCTGAAATTCTATCGTCCTTAACTTTTAAAGAAATACTTTTGAAAAAGTGAATCTATGATAAAAATTGACAAGCATATCATAAGTACATACAGAGCTTTTTTTTTGCAGTTTTTGTATAAGTATATCCCAGCCTATTCCAAATATGTCATATGCTATATGACAAACATATAACAAACATGTAGCCTTCTATGACAAAAAAATCAAGCTGTTTTAATAAAACGTTCATTTTCCTTAGTATTAGCATTAGCATTGCTTAAAAATTTTCTATTTTATTGATTTGGGTTGGAAAGCCGAGAGTTTGGCATTTAATCAAAACCCCTGCCATTGAAACATACAGAAAACCAACCAACCCTTTTGTGGTGACACTCCTCAAATGTTGAAAGTAAACCTCTGTTACTTCTAAACAAACAAAAATTATTCAAGTCATTTTTTGTGGTAAAGAAAATACATAATATACAAGCACAGTTTATGAATGTTGTTGCTTTCTAGAGAATGAAAAGTGAACGGTTTCAGTACAATAACATGGGTTGTCTATTTTATGTATTAACAAAAACATATTACAAAAGGAGTCTAGGAAATGTTACAAAACCGGGAAGTTAGGAAGTTGCGAGTTGGGGAGTTAGGGAGTTACAAATTTCTACGGTAAACCGAGTTACATGTCCGGCGAAAACTTGAGGTCAATATTTTACCGTATCAGCTATTCGCAAATACTCGGGCCTCTGCGCCCTGTAGCAAACCGCGTGGAGCCAATAATATACGAAAGATTATTATAGATCAAAAAACGTTATTTTTTTCTGTAATTATCACAATCAGGAGAGTTGGTATCATCATCCGATATGGTTATAAAAGTATTCCGTAGAAATTATAGGATTTAAAAGTATTGTAATTAAAAGTTTTATATGCCTCAATTGAGTTAATAAAATTATGTACCTTTGAGGAGGGCGTTTGTGTTTCTTTCGTTAAATCAATGAACGACATCTTTAGTCAGAAAGTTGAAGCAAAAGAGGAAAAACGTGGGAAATGCAAATTGTTTTGTATTTCATTTTCCTACCCGAGAAATAGAGTGGTGATAGAAATCTGTTCCTTATCTTTGTGCAATACCCCTTTATATGCACCATATTTTTTTGAAAAAAATAACTATAAAATTAAAAAAGTTTGGGACAGAAACCGCCCCTAAGTGGCTGTAGAAACTAGAAACCCGCAATAACCGCTGCTAGGTTGGGTGGAAAACAAAGAAATAGAATCTTAAAAGATCATTAGAAACGAAATGTGGACCCTTGTGAAAGTGGCCAGTGAGAAATGACGCCGCTGTCCCAATAAAAACAAAGAAATTTAATGATTGAAAAACCATTGAAATAAAAGCGAACCCCTGCAAAAGCGGTCAGTTAAAACCAACTAAATATTTATGAAAAAAATCTGAGATTCGGTAAGTCGAATTTATAACCGCTGCGCTTTTCGTTTTTGAGATATTTTTCCGGTGTTTCGGCGACGGAGAATTTTACAAAAATTAAAATGGTAGACTTAACTCCCCAACTCCCCTTCCGTAACTCCCCAACTTACTGAATTTGTAACTCCCCGATTACCGGTACTCTTACAAAAGCTGTGTTGGTTTTTAAAAAAAAAGAACATGTGACTTTATAAAACAAATTAACACAATAGAATATTTTATTCGCAAATTTTTTTTTTTTTGTTATATATATATATGTTATATGTTATATATAAAAATTATAATTTTTTTTCAAATTTTATTCATTTTTTGCTATCGTTCAGGTGTAAATCATAATTTCAGAAAAGTTAAGATTAGAAAAAGCAAAAATGAAACACTTACCGTGATAAATGTTCTGGTGTAACAACAATAACAATTTTGCGAGAATGCACTGCTTCTGTTAAAACATCATTTAAATGCTGGCTGAAAAATCATTAGAAAAAAAAAACTGGATATAAAAAAACTACTACATACTCAGGGATCAATTATGGACTGTTTAAATGACATCTAAATACTCCTGAATGACAAATTCCAGTTTCCACTTGGATGATAAACTTTAAAAAACAACAGACATATTGAGTTGCTACCCTGGGTGTTTATTCTAAATTCACAGTTTATTTACCTTGAAATTTTTTAATATATGCTGAAAAATGATTTTTTTGAATTTTTTAAATACCTTATTCCAGGAAATTAACAAGGCACAAAATAAACAGCAAATTGTGAAAATTAATTAAGCGTCCCTTTTGCCATTCCATTAAAGTTTTGAAAGATATTTTTCTAATATGCAATACCAATACAAAGCACTACTGCTTTTCCTTTTTTTTTTGTCTAAAGACACACATGTAACTTTTTCTTCTGTCTATTTACCTGTAATTTAATTTCGTCCCCTTATATTGTTTAACCTAATGTGAATTGAACTTAATGTAATTTTCAAACAATATATTTCCCTATTGTTTTCTTATTATTGTTTTCTCAAATAAACGTACTATTTATTTCACTTGTCTTGTATCTGGCACAAATCGAGTTATAATATTTGCATCATGTTCAATCACAAACCATGTGTAATAGTTTATTTCCCAAAGCATGGAGGGCTGATGGTATCGTAAATGTTGAACCTGTTCTTATTTTGATAGTACTCTTTTAAAAATATAGATAAATATGTTCATTTTGAAGTTCTTATGGGCACTCGCATTAATTTCTTTCTTGATTGTTAATTTTGTAACTCGGTAATTTCCAGGAATAAGGCATATTAAAATTCACCTACATATCTTCACCAGCGAATAAGACACAAATATCGGACGATTTTAAATACTGCAATTTTCCTTCTTCTACCTCCTGAAATATAGAAGATATTTTTGTGCTGCTTTTATCTTTGGTTAGCTATAATCAACAAATATGCGGTTCCTATATCTCTGTCTTCGTTTTGTTCTGACACAAGTTGTTCTAAGTCTTGCTACAAGCCTGAGCGTAGAACTAACATGACAAAATGTTTATAGTTTAACAAATTCCATAACTTCTATTTCTTTTTACAAAAACAAGTATAAAAACTGTCACTTAAAGTAAAAATATTTGAATTAAAAACACAAAAAAGCACAATTACCTGTTTGTCACTGGATTGACATGGAAAGTTGTGAACAGACAAAAGTTTTCCCTTTAGTTCTAAGTGCAGCATCAAATCCATGCAACCAGCCTAAGATTAAAAATGTGTTTACAGTAATAAAAAAAAAACACAAAAAATAATTATGTATAAAACAAAAGTAAGCAAGAATTTATGTAAATTCTGACGTCACAACAACACAATATTTGCCTTCCCAAAACATGCATTCCATAATCATTGTATGTTGTTGGTTAAGATTTCGAGTTAGGATAAATCAACTCAATAATTTGTTATGTTTTGTGTTAAATGTGAGATTTACAGAACCATTTTTGAGAAACAGAGGACACAGCATAAAAATAAACGCAAATGTTTAGAACATTACAGATTCACCCTCCCCCCTTTCCCTCCCAATTTTTTTGTAATAACTTCTGAAGCATGTTAAGGGTTAAGAATTGTTTGTTAATATATCATCATGACGTTATCTTGGATTGAATGACATCAACCAAATATTTTTTTACCTCAATTGTCCTCCATTGCACTAATAAACATTTGAACAACATTTTGTGGTGATACAATGCCTTTCAGAACCCTATAAAACCTGACCTGAACAAGGTTAAGAAATTTGTTTTATAGTATAGATGAACAGGTTTTCATGTGCGCCTACAATTGTTTTTCAGGTGAAAAAGTACTTTGCATCATTTTACACATTGTTCCATTGTTACATTCGCAATGTGATTTATATGCATATGCAAATTCAAGTTTATGAAGAAAATTATTGAGATTGTTTTACCTACTTCAAAACGATGAGCATGATCTTCCATATTAGGAGAAGCAGTTACATAGACAGAATAGGTGTTGCCAGTCGGTATCCCTAATCCAACATGATGCAGTGACGAAAGTAGTTTTTGTAGAACTGAAGAGATATCTGTAAAATAAAGTTACAACACTTTTTTGAAGATACCTGATTGTATAACTCTAAAACTGCAAGTTGTTACAGAGTTTGCTGCAGAAAGATGTTTTAGTTCGGCAGTTTGAAACATTATAACGTACCTCTGTTCATTCTAAAATCCAAAAACTGAGTATTACTATTAATCACTAAACCATTCTCTGTTTTCTTTTCCAAGTAACTGTCAGCTAACGATTGACTGTCTAGAAGCCAATCAGTGATAGAGTGAGTATGTTGACGCACATCTGCGCCTTCCAACAAAAAATCTTGAACAGAGCCTTCCGAACTCACGAACTTTCTCAGTTGATTTATAACATGGTGTTTTTCCTTCAGTATAGTTTGAACTTCCTTTTCTTTTGCTTCACGGAAAACTTTAAACTGACGTTGAATTTTATCTTTCTCTATAAAAAAATTTACATACAACTTTTAGACAAATAATCATAAAATCATATATTTAAAAAGAGTATTTTCATTATATTATATTATATATAATATTTTTGTGTACTGTTCACTAAATTATATTGAATTTCTCATAAAAGATTGAAGTATAAATAACAGACAAATAAAAAAAACCTAAAGAGATCATGTTAGGTTTTTATTTATATACATACTTAACCTGTTTATTTTAGTCAGGGTTATTCCAGCTTGTACTTTAATTTGAGTTGCCATTAAATTTGTGTGTTATATTAATCCCAACAAACCAGCTAAATAAATTATCTATGAATGATGATTATATTTTCCATAAAAAACCAAAAAACTGAGCTGTGTTTAACTGTCATGAAAATTTTCTTAATTAGTACATGATGCATAAAATTTGGATGATATAAAAAATGTGCAAGGCTAGTCAGAGACAAGCCAGTGAGTATTTTGATACTTAAAAATGTAAGATAACATTTTGCTCTATTATAAGTAAATGTGACAGGCCTTTAAATTTTTTAAAAAGTCTTTGCCAATCAGATTTTGATGCAAGGGTGGACAGACAAAGAAAATTGCACCAGGAAATTCAATGAGACATGTGCGATTGCATGCGCTCATGCTCACACATGCACAAATGCTATCCATGCATGTGAACTAATGCATGCGCACAAATTACACATCGTTCTTGAAAAATTGCGGCGTTCACCTGCACATCTACTTTAGAACATTTATCTTCTCCTTTACTGAACGATTTAAAAAGTTGAGCATTATTCATTAAAGCTTGGTTTGTGTCTTCTTGTTGTTTTACAACTTCCAATATTATTCTTGAGTATAATTCTAATATTACTTTTGTTTACATTGTATTCACATAAGTATATTATTTTCAAATTTTTCACTGTATAAAAAAGGAAAATGTTATGCAATAATTGTATACAAAAAACATTTTAGCATTGCTTATTTGCAATTTAATTTTTGCAAACACATGCTACTATAAAGAAAGCTTCTGCACATTTTCATTTGTTATTTTTTTGGAAAAGAATAGTTATTAATTCTTTCAGTAAAAAACGTTTCAAACTTTTCAATGTTAAAAACACGTGCAAAAAATGGCTTCAAATATAAATTTGACCTTTGTACATTCGATCAGTGGAGGAAATCAAGAATTATTGACAGGGAAATTAAAGTTATTGATTGCAAACAGTACATCACCAAGGTTAGGTGTAAAATATCCAGAAAATATGCTTCCGCACTCAGAAATAGTTTATTTTACCATGGATCAGTCAAAAAATAGATTAAAGCATTTTATATCTGGAACTAATTCGGTTACTAAATTTCAAGTACATCGTCATATAAGCAGTCTTTTTCATGAATATTTGAGGTGTGCGATGATTCGCACGTGTAAATCAAGTAACGCGTGCTATGTAAAACGCACATGCAAAGGATGTTACGTGTGCGATACGGGCTCCAAGGTTAATCTTTCTTGCGCATTCATTTTGTGGTAGAAAAGTGGGGGACGTTTTAAATCGTGAACCCCAAACACGATGATCAAGCGTCTACGTATAGTGACTCTCTCAATCTTAACTTCCTTTTCTACATGTCCGAAATAGTATGCATGACTATACTGTCATTTTCATAAATTAATTGTTTATTTTTCAGGTGATCTTTGTCTGGTGAGTAAATTACGGAATCAAAGAAGGAAGGGTAAAATTAATGAGAAGACATGACTTTCGTAACGAAAGAAAAATACAAAAAATATGTATTTTAAAAAGTTATAGCAAGGTTGTTTCTTTTACTCATAGTCATTCTCACTCTGTACCTCGCTATCATCACTTTCATCATCATCTGAAACAACGGTTTCATCGTTATCTGAAATAACGATGTCCTCTTCTACTCTCATTGGTTTTTCTGGTGGTTCATTCAAAGTTTTAGTTAATTCAACTTTATTTCCCTTGGGCGAAGTCATGATACAGAAAACTTTTGTTATCTCAACGAATACAATCGAACAAATTAAATCGAACAAATTAAATCGAACAAATTAAATCGAACAAATTAAATCGAACAAATAACAGTTTTGGTATCGATCAGTTGCGTAATGGGTGCTAGAATTGAATTTTAAAATAAGATTTCGAAATATTTATTTTGCCTTTCTATAGTTTAAAATTGTTTAAAGAATAAAGAAAACATGTTGTAAGTTATAAATAATTTATTAAAAAAATTGAAATATAATTTTGGAATGTTTAAAATAAGAAGCAAATAAAAAGTGCAGTTAATGAGACTATTGACAACTTCGAACATTAATTGTGTTGCTATTACCTGAGGTAACAAGTTTAATTAGTATCAATAGATGTTTACAACGTGACGTCGGTGTTTGGGGTTCACCACATTTTACATACCCCCACCTCTTACAATAGCTCAAGTCTTGTACAGTGTGCAAGATAATGGAAGTGTTTTGTTGATCGAAATTAGTGGTGAAATACTTTGCTTCCTATTTTCTAAACTTTATTTTAATGAAAGAAAGCATGGACACGCCATCGCACGCTAGGTTGATTTTGAAAACAGAATATTTATTTTTCAGATGTGCGATTAATCACACGCCTGAAACGGTTTAAGCGTGTACCAAGGCGTGTGCATGCAATCACACGTCTCTCCTGAAAAAGACTGATAAGCACTGAGGCACAGAAGCGATGGGGAAGACAGTGAAGGAAATTGATTTTAATTTAGGTGTTGTTTTATCCTAACTAGAATATGACCTCTATACAAGCTTACACAGAAATTTTATTGCAAACCTAGTTGCAGATTCTGAGTTATTGGGTCATTGCAAAAAATTTAAGAGACCTGGGACGAGCAAACAAGTGCCTTTTTTGTAAAAAAAATTATGCTAATCAATTTACCTTTATAATATCTATGCATTAATAAAGTTTAAATGCACATCCCTTTTAACAGGTCTAAAAAATGACAGAAAATGCCAAAATTTGCTATTACTTAAATATGACATCATAATGTATGCAACATAATTAAATCTAAAATTCTTTAAATGTGAATATCCTGAGAACGAAAAGAGCTTTCAAAAAATTTAAAAGTCGAACATCATTTTATCCACGGATTCCCATTAAATTAGTTACAAACCTGGCATTCACATAATTTTTGTTCAACGTGCACAAAAAACTGTGCACATAAAAATTGACGCTGTACTTTTCATGTCATTGAAAGTTCAATGGTTAATCAGATTTCTATTTACACGATCTTTTATACATTCTCCATTATCCATAAACCAAATTTAAAGTCTTGCGGAAATGTGTATTTTACTGATAAAGGATGTTTAGGGAAGATTCTTAAATCTGAATTTATTTCACTATAACGTTGGTTTTATTACAAATAAAATTACAAATACAATTGATATTGCAGTGCACGAATGACATTTGTGTTTTCACAAGGTTTGTGCACCTAAACAACCTATTAGGTACAGAAAAAATGTGTATCATGATTCAGAATTTTCAAAACCTCCTGGCATTGTTGGCTCTCCATAGATGAGTATTATCTAGATGTGTGTTGTTTATATCCCCAGACCTCTTATGTAAATGTACTGGTAAAATAATTCAGGCGGTAAGCTGTGGACCAGTCCATTTCAAACTTCATTTTTAGCTTGCATGTAGTTTAGATTTAGAACATATATCAGCGAAAAGAAAAGATGCCAGTAGCTACAGTACAAAAGCTTTTAACCATAATTTGAATTTCTTCACCTGAGGTCTACATTTTTTTGCCTATCGATTTTTCTGATTTTATCATGGCATGTGCAAGAATCCCGTAAAAACGTAAACATTGAAACTCCTACATTGGCTGTGATTTACAAAATATTATAGTCAGAGGGGGATTGTATAGTCAAGAAATATATGGCAGCAAAAGTAAAACCACCCAATTTAGACTTTCACTTAATACGGCTATACACCAGCTAGCTTTGTGGCGCCGTAGATTAGTGGTTATAGCTTTCGTACTCTGTGCGGGAGACCGGGGTTCGATTCCTCTTGACGGCGATTCAACATGGGCGAGTGAATGTTACCATAGCCCCGGGTTAACCCAAGCCATGTGAGGGAAATTGGGGAGATGGCACACTGTGTGGGCTGTTGGATGTTGCCGGGAGTTGTCTAGTAGAGCGTGGGCCCTACTAATTGGGTCTGCGTTGCTTAAAATGAGCATTAAATACTCTAGGACTCTCCATCTAAGCCATGGCCCCTCCTGGAAATAATAGACAGGGTATATCCCTCGATATTTGTGAGGCTAGCCATGTAAAATATGCACATCTATCATCTGTCTATATAAGATCAGTTTACAACAAAAGGTTAGCTAGCTACCTTGCTCGAATGCTTTAGCTCTTTCCAATGCATCACTCTCAGCTTTCCTAGCTTTTTCTTTATCAGCACGTAGTTTAGGCACTGCTGTATTTAAAACTTTGACTTCATTACGTAAACGATGAACTTCTTCTTGCATTCTTTTCTTTTCTGAAATCCATTCCTCCTTTTCGCGATCATGGCTACTGTTTATACTCTCAATTTGTTTTTTAAGTTGAACAACTTCGTTTTCAATATTTTTTGGATTATTAACAGATACTGGCGATTGAAAGCTTGTAGTCTTCCGAAAATTTGTAAAACTTTTACCCTTCCCAAAAGGAAGGAGGGATCGTGACTTAAATTTATGGGATGTAGTCACATCAGGAACTTTGATTTCCTCTATTTCACTTAACTCTATGGACTCACTGTTGAGATCAAAAGAACTAGATATGCGATTTCCACGTGGTTGTAGCTTATCATTTTGTGAGGAAAAATATCCACCCATACCAAACGCCAAATAATCGTTCTACTGTCATAACCATGACATTCCTTTCTGTCTGTCTTGCCTGTAAAATGTAAAATCATTCAAAACCACGGTCCAGCTTAAGCGAGGCATCAACACTGATTGTCTCGCTAAGCCCAAGCGTTATTTTGCTCATGTGCAATGTTGGTTTTTTTGTGTATGTCTCGGCTCAATTTTACTTCAAAAGTGGTCGAAAATGGTCATGCGACGTATTCAACAGCTAACAGATTTTCAAGGTGAAGAGAGATGTGCATATTTTACATGGCTAGCCTTACAAATATCGAGGGATATACCCTGTCTATTATTTCCAGGAGGGGCCTTCGCATAGATGGGGAGTCCTTGAGTATATATTCAATGCTCATTTTGAGCTACGCAGACCAAATTAGGGTGCGCGCTCTACTAGACAACTTCCTGCAACATCCAACGGCCCACACAGTGTGCCATCTCCCCAATTTCCCTTACATGGCTTGGGTTAACCCGGGGCTATAGTAACATTCACTTGCCCATATTGAAACGCTGCCAAGGGGAATCGAACCCCGGTCTCTCCCGCACAAAGTGCGAAACTACGGCGCCACACAATAACATGGGTATCTATCTAGGATTTAACTAAATACCTATAAGATCCCAATCCCACTCTAAATGCGTGAATCTGCTATAGAAATCTGCCAACGCATTGATATTTGTTGTAAGACCGAATTAAAGGTTGTTTTCCACTTACTAGAAATGTTCTGCAGAAAAAAAAATTACGTGTCGGACATGCGCAGTCTGCGTAAAAGCGTAAAAGTCCTTAATAATGACAACCGCAATTGGAAAGTTGTCTCTTAGACAGTCAGTTCTACGGGTAATACACCCGTAGAAGAACTGACCTCTAAAGCGGACACGCCCATTAATATTGCCTGTAAAATATTCCCTGATAGATGTTGTTTATTTCTATTTTAACCAGGACGACGATTTAAATTTTTGTCCAGTTAGTATTCTCTACGGTTAATAATGGAAAACGCGGTGTCACTACGAAGAAGTGTCAGCAACGCCAAACTTAAATTCATTGATTAAAAGTTGCTTGGAAAGAAATATTTAGAAAAAAAATTTCCATTATTTCTAAAACTCTGTGGGTTAGAGAATGGCACTCTAACAACATTTTTGATAAAAGTGAGATTGAGTCCTCTTTACATTCGTGTAAACGTTGGTATTATTTTTGTGTGAAAAAATTACAAATTACATCTCAAATTATTGAGGCGACAGTTCCTCGAGATTTATTTTCAAAAGTCGCATGTGTAGAACTAAATTGAGCAGGATAAAACACAATGCAAACGTTCGTTTCCAATTTTGTAATCTACTATGTTCTGCACATAGTGGAAATGAGCGTGAGATTTGCTTCCTTATGAATGAAGAAATCACCAATCTGCTGAGTCTAAGCAGATGCTTCCCAACCATTCTCGTCCCCGGAGCTATTGGAGATTAAAACCTCAAGGTTTATCTCAAAAGCTCTGGGGTCGAGAATGGCTTCCTAACGTCATTACCAGATCTTGGTAGTTTTTTTTATATTAGGGTTAAAATCTTATAACAATGTTATGAGACAAGGCAGCTATTTTCGAAGTTTTTCGTCATAAATAGTTGCATACCTCACGGACCTTTTTACGCCTGCCCTAAGCGGCGTTAATTCTTGCTCAGTGGCGTTATAAGGGCTGGCGTAAAAAATGAGAAAGTGAAAAATGAAAAAAAAAACGCGGGAGCGATTAGTCATTAAAACAAAAAAATGACAAAAGTATTTCTTTTCAAAATGCGACGTTAATTTTTGAACCCTTAAATTTCCTATTGGGCACCCTGTTACAGTTATACCAATCTTGATACCTTTTTGCGAGGTAGCTTTTAAGTAGCAAATATGTCCGTATGGTTGTTGGGTATGTGTATAACCACGATGTTAATCTCTTGTAGGAACTCATTCATTTGTTGTCAGGTCCAGCGAGAATGAGCGTTTTAGAACTGTTGAGACACAGATATATGTTACTAATCCATGCTGCATGAAGAAGCTTGCTTTCACTCAATTGCTCGCATACTAATCTTGATACCTTTATGCGAGGCTCCTCTTAGGTGGCAAATATATTCATATGGTTGTTGGGCATTGTTCCTGCAAGAAAATAGCATTGTGGTTACAATGTTATTTTCTTGCAGGAACTCATTCGTTTGTTGCCCGGTGTTTATATGCATGAAATAACAATAACGCAGTAGCAGTATCTACTGAATTCAAAAATTTGCGTTTTTCTCGAAATAAGATATAGAGATAAATCAGCCAAAGCAAGTGAAGGTACAGTGACACTCTCTATGACGGACACTATCGAGACCTAAAAAATGTGTCTGCGTTAGAGAGGTTTTCGCTGCATGGAAGTTCTTTCCGTACTGTCGTATATTGCTTCAACAACCTACCCCTGGGTATGTAATCAAATCGACTGCAAAGTGTGTCAAAAGGCCAGCTTTTGCGGAAGAAAGAGCTCAATAACAATTGAAAACATGCTAATTTTTTATTACGAAACTAGCCGGGGGGCGTCGAAACGCCGGGTTAAGCTACAAGTAACTGTGTGACTCGGCGTTGAACGCCCGATTGAGAGCTTAACTGTACCACGCGATCAAGTGGAGCGCTTTAGTACAGATATGTAGTATGTCGTGTATCGAATAAAGCGCCCACTGTATTACAGTAAAATCTCTCTAAAGCGGACATGGTCTAAGGCGGACACCTCTATATAACGGACACTATTCCTTGGGACGGACTGATTTCAGGTCAAACTCTCACAAGAAAATCTCTATAAGACGGAAATTTATAAGGCGGATACTTTATAAAACGGACACTTTTTTCGCACCAAATGACATTTCCCTTGAAAAAGCTCTGCGTAAAGCAGGACACATGAAGAAAAACCCACTTGTTAAATTTCGATTTTTATCTTTATTTCGTACATTTTTAACTTTTTTATTTAGAATCTCTAAAATCTTTTTAATTTTTTTTTTCGCCCAATCAACGCCTTTATCGACACCAACAAACTCTTATAGAACTGGAATTTCCAGACCATAACCAGCCCCTTTGTTTATACGCTTTCCTGTGATTATCAAATACAATGTATTTCTTAGTTGATATTTGTTTTTGTTTGTATAACAGTAGAGCGAATGAATAATACAAGTTCACATTCATCAAATTATATGTCTCATTTCCTTGATTTGGAAGGAATAGAACAAAGAAAAAACGTATATAAACAAAAAAAGTCATGTTTACGGCAAAATTTTGCTCTGGAAGTGATTTTTGGATACAATCTCTATAAAGCGGACACCTCTATAAGACGGACACTTTTTTTGCACCAATGGTGTCCGCTTCAGAGAGATTCCACTGTATAGTGTTTCGTGTAAAATATTTTTTAAAAAATAACTTTACTGCAACTTAGCTAAAGTAAAAACACAGTTTACAACTTGTTGTTGTTACTCCGTCATAGTAAAAACAGCCGGCCAAAATTTTTTTATTTTGTAGGAAGTTTCCTTGCAATAACGTTGGTATAATTTTGAGGCCCAATAACTTGGAAACGGGTAGAAATAACTAACACCATTGCAAACGTGAGTAACCAAAGGCTACCTGTGACCATAACTAATTAATTCCCCAAAGCTCGACCAACCCACCCGATTCCGGAACCAAAATGTTAATGACGATTTCAAAATGTTTTAAGCCTTAACATCAAGTGCACTGGGGACGAGATTGCATTTGTACACTACACACGTTCGGAAAAGCAGATTACCAAACTTCTAAAAAAACGTTTTTGCATATGGACAGCTTATTGATGACGCAATCAAAACAAGACTATTCGATAAAAACACATGATCATATATAAATTATTTTGATCAGCGTTTCAACCACTAACCAATAGAGGAAGCAGCTCAACAAATGTCTAAAAATGTTTTTGTATATGAACGGGAGGAAACGTGCCATTACATTTTTTAGGTGTATCCTTGGGCAGATGAATTTACCAAATTGAGTAGAAGAAGTCAAGAGATCTTAGCATTTTCATAGCATTGATGGGAAGTTTTCAGTCAAACATAACACTTTTTTATATATTTATAAAAAAAGGTGTAATTTTTGTTTTCATGGTTTGACACTTTGGTCGCACATTATATAGTTTTTTTTATATTTATAGAAAATCGTGGATTTCTATGGTTTGACACTTTTTACATATTGTCACTAGTTTTTCTATTATTATATAGTTGTGGGTCATGCATGTATAAATATATATATTTCTTTTTTGTTGTCTATTATGACTGATGGTGAAAACGTTTTGTGTTATCATTTGTTTGACGTTTGACACGATCTTTACAAAAAAAAAAAGGATGGAATAGAAGGTGGTTCGAAAGTTTATTATTTCCAACTTAGTTCTAGTGATATGCGAAGGGGTTAGGAGAATACAGTGTTAGATATTTTATTTCATAAAATCTAAATTACATTGCAGCCTGTTCAAGCCTAATTCTTGTATTTTAAGCACAAAATGGCGTTTTGAAACAATAAACGCATATCAGGCTGGGATTTTAGGTTAAAGACAATAGATCTATTGTTTAAAACAACAGAGAAATAAGAATAATGACCAACCTGGTTAGAATTTTGGTACAACACGGAAATAATTAATTATTTAACTTGTTCAATTAATTTATATGTAGAATGATCGCAGGAGTTTTCAAATAATTAATCTTCATCTGATGAATCTATGTAATGAATTAAAAAGATTCATTATTTGAAGTAATTAATCTGAACTTGCTATTGAATTGCACGTCGCCAGGTATCATTTTGAGCATAGATGTATTTTTTAAGTAAGGAGTTTGTGAAAAGTGTAAGGATGGAGAAAATAAACAACCGGAATTGAAGTTAAGAAACGACTCTTTTTTCTTCGACTCTCGTGGGTACAGCCACCAACATTTATGCTTCGACTCTCGTGGATACAACCACCAACATTTATGGTCACTTTGGAGCAAGAGGCTTTGAAAAAGTCACCCAAAAAGAAATTTGTGAACAATTCTAGCCCAAATTGAGAAAGCATTCGAAAACGAACCCTTAAGTCATTCAAAATAAAAGAGACGAAAGAAAAATTGAAGTTTAATGAAACTTCAGGTGAAATACAATAACGTAAAACAGCAATGGTTCGAATTAAAGGAGAAAAGAAGAACGGATCCGGACTGGCAGCTTCGGACGATTAAAATTGTTTACCCTGTCTTAACTGACACAAACCATGTTTTTGACGCAATAAGTTCTGACGACACGAAATATTTTTGACGTCATGTGAATCCAAAGTAGATATCGTGGCGGAACGTATGCGAGAGAACGAATCAAGTTCGTTTTTTCTATAATATTTACGTATATTCTTTGTTTTTAAAAACTGTTCACTATGCAACCTTGCCCTATATATACATAAAATCAAAGAAAGTTGTAGATAAACAAATTTCACAAATACGCAACTATATAAACAAAGGGAACAAAAAACTATTGTTCAATTAAACTGTTCAGTGTAATTCTTTAACAATCGGGCATCTTCGTGGAACGTGCATTAGCTCGTGAACGTGCATGTTCACACCATGATTGAACATAATTGTTAAACATGCAATTTCGTGAATTGTATTTCAAGAATATTTACGGTAGTAGAACAGAACAATGTTTTTAAGGAGTTGAAAGTTGAAACTGAACCAGAGCACGTAATTCCTAAAATAAAAGATGCTAAACCTCATGAAAAATGATCGGCTGCTAGGTTCTAGCTATAAACCAACTGGTATTGGGAGTAAACAAGCTGGCGGAAATCAACGCAAAACGTCTGAAAGTGGGAGAAAAAGATTGAAAACCCATCCTTGACTTTCGACGTGAAAAGGTTAAAAAAAATAGACAACATAAAAAAAAATGGCACAACTTCATTACACGGTGATGCTACAACAACGACAACATAATCACTTAAATAACTATAAAATGAACAGTCCCATACATCCTATGTCAAATCAAATGTTTCATCAAGGATTTCACAAACAACATTGTCATCCTCCTCTCGAAGTAGTGTGTCACCATCGATGTCACCAATTTCGAACAACAATCAAATCATCCATAACAGTGATGTATTTACTTCTTTTCATAACGTTATTCCTAGTATGTAGTGTAGTTGTCAACGATTTACTGATTATTCCAAAGCCATTCTTCGGAGGTTTCATTCCTTAAACATTTTCTGTTTCCATCTTGGTTTTGTTGTATTTAGAAATTTCCTAGCCAGTAGATGTTCAACCTCCAATCTCCATCGGGACTTGGGATCGTTTCTGTGTATACAAATATTGTGAAGAAGCACACCAGCCATGATAACATATTTGATGTTGTATAACTTACATTGGCACTTTTTATGAAGTAAGCGCCAGCGGCTTTTAACATATAGTCCGTTACAACACGACATTGTTAAAATGTCTTTTTTTTCATCTCTTGTGTCACCAATTGTTACCAGCAGTATACTACCAGCATCACCCACGTTAATACATCTATCTAGAATGCCTGCGCCAGCGAGTGATTTCTCTAAATAAGCTAGTATGGCGCGTTTGTGGTAGCTTACCATTCTTGTAATTTTGTATTTGTTTTTAAAACTATAATAATATTCAAATACAAAACGACATGAAAATCATCCCATGCTCACATGCTCGTAATTTCCAATAAATGATTTGCATTCAATCGCCCACTCATCATCGGATTTTAGAAGACATATAAATTCATTGTTTGTACAATAAATTGAAACGCGAATAACTTTGTTGAATGTTCTGTTGCTAATGATGCGATACACTAAATATGCTTTTCAAAACTTGAAAAGAGCACCCATATGCTATCCTGTAAATTGTTAGCGCTAACTAACTGTGTTCTTCTATAGGGTTTGGCACCATGTTAGTGGGCTGTATCGTGATCATCATGACTTAAAATAAATCGAAAACTCTTCCTATTAATTTTTAACCTCTTTTAAATTCTTTATTTGGACTAATTCACATAATCGTCTGTCCGAAACAATTTTTGATCCTTTCTATTTATGTTGTACTCCTTTAGGAGCTTTCTCTTAACAAATTCCAACAGCTCATAGCATACCATGCTTGCTGTTTCTCCCCTCTAGATTTTTTTAAAAATAGGTGACAGTCTCATTTTCACGTTTGCGTTTTAAAGTATTGCAATGTAGTGACGTCTTCATGAAATTTATGTCCATATTCAAATCACTCCAAAAATATACTGATTATTGACTATTAAAAAAGAATTAAAAAAATAGTTTTTATAACACTGACGTCATTCAGATTTTTCAGATTTTAATTAATTAATATGATTCTTAATTAAATCTCTCATGTGAGAAAAAAAACGTGCTACAATATTTATCGAGAAGTTATTCAACTAGAATTTTATAATCCATGTAGACCTAGCTTTATAAAAATAAACAAAAAAAATGTTAATACACATACTGTAAATGTTGAACTAAAAAAAAACTTTATGTTATTGTGAAGCTTACACGCGAGTGTGTGATGTAATGTCGGTGCTTAAAGTTGTATAATTTAAAACACAAACTTACGTAATCGCTACGAATTACGTGTGGGACAGTGTAATTATGAAGTTTAAAATGTTTAAAAAAAAAACGTCGTGAAGGGTTTTTTACAATATAATATCTGTGAATAACTTTTTCTCATGTGTGGATGTATTCACATTCAAAATGGTGTTGCAATACAGCTACGCCGTATGGAGAAATCAATAGATTTTTATAAAAGAATTCTTTAGTTGACTGACGGTTATATAAGTTTGGAATAAATCCACGTGTAGGTGAGTTTATATTTGTTTACAGAGAATAGCAGCAATATAATATAAAAAAGTTTAAGTTATGACAAGAAATATTTATGTTTTGATAAGACAAGCTTGTTGGAAATAAAATTAAATCAAGCTGAGTTTGAGTTGGACTGGTCGAGGTTGGATTTGAATCGCATTAAGGTCAATAAGAAAAAGGTTGAAAGTTTTTTGAATGACAATGAAACGGTAGATTAATAAATAGTTAGGTGACTGTTATTGATATTGTTGTTGTTGTTATTGTTGTTTCTTATTGCTGCTTTTGTTATTGTTGTTATTGTTGTTGTTGCTGTTGTTATTGTTATTGTTGTTGTGGTTGTTGTTGTTGTTATTGTTGTGTATAGGCTAATACCCTACACCACACTTGCACAGGTTGATTTTGTTTTTTTTTATGAAAAAAATTTTCTGTAAACTTTTTATAACTTACAAACATTCAAGGCGTAGAAAAATTTGATCAATGCATTTGAGAGTTTTCGTCTATGCCGAACAGGCCGCGCCTAAAATGTTTTGAAATCATCTCAAATAACAGTAAACTGGCCATTGCTTGAAACCACTCACAAAGTCAAGTCATTAGGAATGAAAACTAACATAAAATTGATTAAATGAAGACTTAAACATAAATCTTTCCAACATAACTTTCATCTCATAACAAGAACATTTGCCAACAACGTGATTCATCTCATAACTAGAACATTTGTCAACAACGTGATTCATCTCATGTATGCCAGATTTGTTAGTTTTCAGAACTACCGGATTTTATCATATTTATACTAATCTATTGCTAAAAAAGGTCTAGGATGTGTAACAGGACAAGAAATACGATGTCTATGAAACTCGACATTTTGACTAACTATAATGGATTTTCATATTCTAAAAATTCCCGCTGCTCAAAATGGTACCACAGTAGCGATAGCTGTCTGCGCTGTGCTACCAAAACTCCTTGGTGTTACGGACTCGTGAAATGCGATATGTAAAGCAAGGGTTACCAACTAGTCTTATAATAACGGCCGTATTTTGTCTGTCTGTTCAAAACGATATCTAATGCTCCTGTAATATTTTCACATTTTTTAGAAACCAGTTATTAAATCAAAAACCGCATGATAATCACACCTATAGTTATAGTAATAGCTCTCGTCTTAGGAATTTCATTACTACATGCTAATAAACGGGCAAGGATGCATGAAATGGCGATGCGGGGAATGTATACGAACGCAAGATCCCCCGTTGAATTTTTCACGGGCTAACGACTAGTCAATTTATGTTTACATAATTGGGTATAATCAAATGAGGAAAGTCGGTTCTATAAAAATCTATGCCAAAGTCAAACGTATCTGAATGAGAAAAATGTATTTTGTTTCCCTATTTTTTAATCAACAGCGATACGGAAATTGTACTTTCCACACCTTCTCTTAATAGAGATAAAAAAGTCATTAAATACGTGCAGTTCTTGCCAAAAAAAACAGGACAAGTTCTTCTTAACAATCGCTACTTATTAAATCTATATATTTGCAGAAGTTGTAATCTCGAAGCCGTTTTATAGCTTCGAGGGATTAGTGAAAAAAACTGGCGTTGTATTAATATTTTTGTAGCCTACCTTATTGAGAGGTCAAATGCAAAAGCAGAACTTCCAAAGATTGTCTTAAAACCTAGTTCTTGGTTTGATTTAAAAAAATATTCTAGAACATTGAGAACATTTGCGTCATAATTCTCTATTAATAGAATGTAGGTTGTTTTCACACTATATCAATATACTGTGGCAATAATCTGCAACATCAATATTGCTGTAATGTAAAACGACCTTTACAAAAAACGCAGTAAAAAACCTTTTTTTACCTCAGTGAAACAGGTTCCACGAAAAACAAACAAATACCAACAACAAGTGAAGTTTTCAGTGCGATAGCAAAACATACAACCATAATCTAAAAACGCACTCCACCCCTTAAACTCTGGCGGTTGCGTCACCAGTAACACACGGTAAATGAAGCACAATAGCAACTTCTGACCAGAACGAAAGCGTGAAATGTATGGATTTATTTATCGTTTAGCCACATTCTTCATTTCTGCTGACTTTTAAAGGTACTAAAACGTTGATGTGCTACTCTAAGGGTACACAGAAACCCTCCTTCGCAGTGGGGATAAGAAAATATTAATAGTTTATGTAAAATTGAAAAATTAAAAAATTGAAAATCCAAAATTATTAAAAATTAAAAAATTATAAAAATTAAAAATGAAATATAAATTTAAATTTTAAATATAGACAAGTGTTGGATAAATAGTGAGGATACCATTTTTTATGTCACAAACCAGAATTTGTTCTTATTCGAAGAACTCTTGACGATTTGATCATTTCCGTTTAGCACAGAAGGTTTGAAATGATCTTACCATTGACTGTAACAAATGTAAGTTAAACAGCCTGATCCCATATTGAGATCCCATATTGAGAAAACACGTGTCGTGATCTGCTTTTAAAATTTAGATGTTATGGCGGTACATATACATACGTTTACTTTTTTTTATTTGGAGCCTTTATATAAGCATCTCCATATATATATATGTTCACTTATTTTTTATTTGAAGTCTTCATATAAGCATCCACATATATATACGTTTACTTCTTTTCGTTTCGAGCCTTCATATAAACATCTACATAGCTATACATACGTTATGTTTTTATTTTGAGCCTCCATATAGGCGTTAGGCATATATAAGGATGCGTATGTTTTGTTTGTATAAGAAAATAAACTATATAAAATCTAAGACTTGTGTTGGTCAATAAATTAGAACAAGTTAAGAACATTCTATGTTTTACATGGCTTTGTATTTAAGAAAAACTTATTCGCCAATACAAAAATAGTATTACTTTGTGATGGAATGGAAGGGGTGGTAGTGTTTGGGGCGAAATAACGCGTCGACGCAACCATATTGCGGCGAGATAAACAAATGGTATTACTATAGAGCCTAGTCGTTAGCCTGTGAGAAATTCACGGAAGTTCACCCGTTCAAAAAAACAAAGAAATTTGGTCGTCGCTACTCGCAGCTGCTATTTTTAACTTACGGAAATTTTGTGCCGCAACAAAGTAGTTAAGAATATAGCAATTGTAATTTTGTGTTTCTGTGGCACGAATTTTGTTGCAGACAGACAGAATACAGGTATTAATAAAAGAGACTAGTCGTTAACCCGTGAAAAAATCCACAGGGTCGCCCGTCCTTTATATGTCGCATCTTGTGTTACCGTAACACGACTTTTTTCTCACGCACAAACAGACAGAATACGGATATTATTAAAGACATGTCGGTGGCCCGTGGCTAAATCCACGGATTAGCCTGTCCTTTATATACCGCATTTTGTGTGTCCAGCTACTTGAGGTACCATTTTGCGCAGAAACAGACAGAATACGGCTATTATTATAGAGATGTTGTTTTTTCAGGTTGACAACGCAAAAGAAAGTATAAGAAGAAGTGATCACATAACTGAGGATTTAACATCGTTTCGCGACTACATGGCTGAGTTTAGAAATTCGTTTGAGTATGATATAGATGTAAAAGGTACTACTTGGTACAGCAAGGAAAAGCACGCACACTGCAACGCAACACACACACGTGATAAATTCACAAAAATTGGACACTTTAGGCCGCCTGATGACACATATAGAGAGACTTGGGGAAGAAAAAACCGAAGCTTAGAAAAAAATGAAATTGAGAGGCTCAATGGATGGCAGTATAAAAGACAGGAATTAAATTATTCTAAGAAACTTGAAAACAGGCCAGAAAACGCAAAAAATCATGTTTCAACTTGGAGTCTACTGGAATCGTCAGAAGGTATGAGTACGGAAGACGAGTTTTGTCCACAAAACGGTCCACCCAATAAACGATCTAATATGCCTCTCCTAAGCAGTCGACAAATATCGTCTAGGAGCGCATTTCAACCTGTAATCAAAGACACATATAGTCTCCTTGGAAGAGGACGGATAAAATCGGATGATTTTATAGGTGACCAAAGAACACTCGGACAAACTTATGCCCAACATGAAGACATGTTGTCTCAACACTACACACATACATTGAGTCGGGTTATATCACGAGACGGTTCGGATACAGAAAGTAGTTCTTCCGACGGAAGTGAAATTGACGTTGTTGAAATATCACCAAATAGAAAGAAAGCTGCTCGGCATGATGTTAATTTGCACAATCCGCCGAAACTTATAAAATTTAACGAGAACGGTAACGATAATGTCAGAGAAAAAACAAAGAAAGTAAGCTCCGACGAGTGTTATCGACAAAAAAACGATAAAGAAACTAGTTTTACCGACACAGATCGTTCGTGTGAATTACCGGTTTGCGAGGCAGCGAAACCGGCGAAACAATCATCATCATCCGATGGTAGCGTGGAAAACAAAAGAAAACGAGGTGGCGGTAAAATTGGTCGCAAACGTAAAAGAGGTTATATATACGATCCGAAACCTTTAGTTGCAAAAACAAAAACTACAACTTTACCTGAAGAAGTTAAAGACAATGTTTATTGGGATCGAAGACGCCGAAACAATGAGGCGGCGAAACGATCCCGCGAGAATAGACGTTTCAAGGAATTAGAAATAATGACTGAAGCTAAAAAATTATCGGCACAAAATGAGACGTTAAAGTTAAAAATTGACAAACTGGAAATGAGAAATCAGTATTTAGAAGAATTACTGTCAAGCAAAACAATTTTGGGTAGTACTTCAAGTGGATAGAGCTTTTGATAGCGCTTTCTGACAACTGTATTTTTTACAGTCACTACTATATATACCGTCTTTTGTTTATCTATCGCATACAATGAACGTATAATTCCCAGATAGTGATTGGAATAGAAATACATTTTTGTATCTTGATATAGAATATGAAAAAAGATTAAATCAATTATCTACGAATTCAACCAAACGGGCTCTGCTTTATCTTAAGTGCAGTTGAACTGCCGATAGAAATGACCAGATTCGTTCCCAGAGCATTTTGCCTTTCTCTCCGTATAACGGGACAAGAGACCTTGGGGAAGAGGATGAAAAATTTCGACCTTAACATTTTGCAACCCCTTTTGTTTAGCTCTTACTTATTATAAGGAAGATTTCTATCAACATCATGTAGAAGACCTACGACGATGTTAGTGGCACAGCAGTCTATCAAAACTAGAAGTGTTATCTCTTTTGTAACTACCTACAGTCAGAATATTTCTTGTGAACAGTTTTGGTCTTTGTGAAATAAAGTCTTAAGAACTAGGTTCTAATGAAAACTATGTTACTATGTTAGGCAAGAAGAAGACCACATAAGGCAAATTGGCTATTACGTTCAATTTATAGATTTTAATGAATGAAAGATCGAAAAGAAACTAGATATGTATTTTCAAAACTATTAACTCCTTTTTTAAGAGCATGTCTTAATTTATCCCTCCTAATTAGGCTATCATTATGATTTTCGCTGCTTGTCGGTCTGTCACTGCATATTTGCAACGACTTTGTAGGTAAAATCTTTGTAGGTAAATTTTCCGTGAAATACTTTTGGTGTCTAATTTTTAGTCACGCAAAACAAAGTACACAAAACTTTGCTACAACCGAGCCACTAAGCTCCCAAAGAAGATGGCACAACGTTTGTTCAGATAATCGTAAAGGACGATAACGAGTCGCCTACGCCTAAGATAAATATATTCTAGCTAAGCTATTATCCTACTTTGGCGTGATGGTTCAATTTGCCGACCGACCCCCACCTGACTATTGTCAATTTGATGTTAAGATATGTAGCAGTACTAGTGGGTAGCCCGTGGATAAATCCACAGGTTAAATAGGAGATTATTGATTACAATACTGCGAGCCAAAAAAACAGTGTTTGTGGTTAAGTACACGTGTTTCTGGATATAATGAATTAACAGGCATAACAATTATACTATTCTTTTTATAAGCAACTCCAGGCAACTAAACTGGATTTGAAAAAATTACTAAGCAACTTCAATTCTGTACACACAAAAATTATTTCCTCCGAAAATAGACAAAGGCCCGCAAGAAAGAAGACTCCCAGAACAAAAACTAAAATAATTTCTTTCTTGCACAATTTCCTTTCCCATAAATGACAAAATTAGTTAAACTAGTCGTTAGCCCGTGGAAAAATCCACGGGTTCGCCCGTCGCAGCTAAGCTACCATTTTGCGTGAAAGACGGTCAGACAGACAAACGTATACGGGCATTATAATATAGATAAAATTAAGCAAAAGTTCAGATATAGATTGGCTAATAATTGAGCAACTTCGATCTGACCAAAATTCTAACTTGTTTTTACAAACAGCCTCACTCTGTAAGACTTAATTTCGGGTCAACGTGGGTTGGCGTGGATTAATTGTTACGAGTTAATTTTTAACCCATACAAACCCAAGTGAAAACGAGTAGAAAAAATTAACCCAGATACTAAATTGAGTCACGTAAATCTATAGGTTAACGTGATCACGTTAACCTATAGACTTACGTGGATTAAATTTGATTCCAAGATCACGTTAAACCATGCGCTAGTAAGAGATCAACACATGCCCACAATTTGCTACATATGAATCAAACAAACTAGCATATACAAAAGCGTTTTTTGTGCAAGAGGAGAGAATTCAAGTTTTAAAATGAATTTAAAAATGAAAATGTCGAATTTATCAATTCAAGAAGAAGAAAAAATTGAAGAGAAAGTTGAAGAGTTTCCCGTGCCCTACGATAAACAACAAAAGGGTGCAAAGAGAAGGATGAAGTCTCCAATAACACTCACACTCAAACACACTTAGTGTTAATTTAACGTGCTTTAGCCACTCTAGGTTGCGCGGCGATGTCTGGAGAATGCTTGGAAAAACGTTGTCAATGCTTGAAAAAGTTGAGAATTTTGTGAATTTCATGGAAGATGGCAAATCTTTCTTTTTTGTTTACATTCTTTACGAGCGCTGGAGATGATAAATATGTCCTGATAAAGTTTTTTTCTCATTATATTCTCTTACAAGAGAAAGAACTACGACTAATTAATTTCAACCCATGAGACAAAAAATTAAAAGCAAAAAAAATTAAGCCACGTTAACCCATAGTTGAAAACAAAAGCTTGAAGAAATTGAACAACAGGTAAATCTGGAAACCAAAAATGCTAGCGCGTGAGCTAATGAAAAATTGACATGCTAAAAATTGTTGTTAGTTTCAAAAAGAGCTTTCAAGGAGTCAACTTTCGCAAATGAAAAAATATTAAATATTTCGGCAGGATTAACTTCAGCGATAATTTTTTAGTTTCGCAAAGAGACTTAAAATTCGTTGCGCTTGAGAAATTTTATGCTCTTAGTTCTTTGCGACAGGTTTCAAGTCATTCTCGTCCCCAGAGCTCTTTGGGATTAAAACGAGGTTTATCTCAAAGAGCTCTGGGGTTGAGAAAGGTTTCAGGTTGCAGCAGTATTAAAAAACCAAAAAAACCCAGAGATAATTAGAACCCGATGTTGATGTTAATAATAATAAAAATAATAATAACAATAATAAAAATAATAATAATAATAATAATAATAATAAAAGATAACGCTAAAACGAAGACATTTGTACCAATATTTTATCAAGCCAAAAATCGCCTGGTTTTGGCCCAGATAAACGCTTTAGAATATGTGTTTGTTCACTTTGCCAGATACTTTAGCAAAAGAGGACTAAAAAGGAGTTCTTTACTTTGGTTGTTTGGTGCCTGAAAAATTTTACAATCTTATATTACAAAAGCCACGCAATGGTTAGAGATATAAACACGGTAGCTTGAGAATGCCATTGTAACGCATTAAATACCTAACTAATATAAAAATACTGGTTTGAGAAAATGTAGGCAATCATCTTGTCCCATCTCTCAAGTAAACTGCCCCAAAATGTCTTTTCAATATATTTAATAAACGCCTTCTTCGAAAGAGTCATTTCACGTTTTGGTAATTTCACGTTTAACAAACTCGCTGACGATAAAAACAGAAAATTATGAATAGTCGTGTTGCATTA
Organism: Hydractinia echinata; assembly: GCA_030067915.1. Taxonomy (NCBI): domain Eukaryota; kingdom Metazoa; phylum Cnidaria; class Hydrozoa; order Anthoathecata; family Hydractiniidae; genus Hydractinia; species Hydractinia echinata. The sequence goes on from JASGCC010000154.1 coordinate 698,587, forward strand.
CAGCAATATATAGCGGGCAATATATTGTACATAATATATTGTACATAATATAGCTATATGTTGCTACAATATATAGACATTAAATTTAAAAACCACCAAAATAATAATACAATATTCCCAGTTTGGTTAAAAAAATATTGTGTAATCAATTTTTTTTTGTTCCCAATGACACGCTACAATAGTTTTATTGAAATCAAAACAAAAGCATTTAAAAAATGAAATAACAAGAAAGCTTTCATCAAAACAGAATGTTTACGAGAAGAATTATGTGTAGTTGATTGGATTTTATTGAAGTCTTTCTTAACGAGAATGTAAACGTAACGATACTCTAGTGGTCCTCAAGCATACACTAACTCCTTCAGCTAAACCAACAACAATCATCGCAATAGCTACCTTTATTTCACTTATCACAACACCTGCAGATCAGTTTACTTCAGTTAATGACATGCAGACATCAAAACCTTTATTTTCAATACATCAAAGTGACGATCAAATATCGGATAACTTTGGACAAAATAGAAAGACAGTTACAATGTGGAAAGAAATTAGTACCAGCAAGAAAAGAAGGGGTCGGAAAGGGTTAAGTCATGAAAAACAATGGACAAGTGACGAAATCAAACGACTAATAAATTTGTGGTCACAATATAAAGTTCTTTATAAAGCAGGATTCATAGACAAGAGCAAAAAGCAACTCGCATTGACAGAAATTGCGAAAGAAATGAATATGACAGAGATTGAAGTTCAAAAAAAGATGAATAGCTTAAAAACGTATTATGGTACTGTACGACAAAAGAGTGGAAGAGAGGACTTAAAGAAACCAAACTGGCCATGGTATAAGTATCTTGACTTTTTAAATGACAATCTTGTGTCTAAGCGGACAGAATCAAACATGAAAAGAAGAGAGGCGCCATTGGACCTTGAAGATTCTAAATCGAGTGACTTTCGATCAGAAGAAATACAACCCAAATATAAACGGGTCAACAAACAGAGTTCATCTTTTCAAGACTTGTTTGCCAAACAACCTGCACTAAAAGAAAAGAAGTTAAAGATTCTATCTTTTCCTACCACAGAGATTCAACCACAAGCAAAATCCGCGGATGATGTATTTGGAATTATGATTTCAAAATCAATATCTTCTATACCTGAAAGTGAAGACAAAGAAGAACTAAAAATTGAGATACAAGGCCTTATTTTGCAAACCAAGAGGCGTATTCAATGTTTTTAACCGAATATTTGTTTTAGTTTCTAAAAAACATATAGCGTGATAAAACTTTACACTCTTCTCACCAAAAGACCGTCTCCCCTTTCCCTTTATAAACGTGTGCTTCTCTCACCTATAATCATAGTAATCCCCCCCCCCCCTTCCAAGTAAATTTCATTACTTTATGTTAACAGGCGGAAAGGATGTATAAAATAGCTATGCGAGAAATATGTACGACTAGCGCGATCCCACCAATCGGTTTATTTCCAATAACTTTTGTTCTATATGTATCGTCAATATTAGTATCTATTGCGGAAAAAAACTTTTGAGATTCTATCAATTGTTTTATCTATATTCATGTAGTTTAGATTCATTTTGTCTTATAGCAGCCAAATTTTTAGGGAACTTTTCTAATTTAGTATATTTCGAGGAAAAAAAAGTTTTGCGGTTCACAGTTGTCCTTACTTTTTGCGGGAATAAATTTTTGCGACTTTTCCAAAAACCAAAGTTTCTTCCCCAAACACTTTCTTTCCTTAAAGTAATTTTTTCATTGGCTTCGTTGGAATTGAAATTGGTAATGAAAAGTATTTTTATGTGATGCGATACACTGCTAGTCGAATCCTAACCAACCATGTTGGCGTTTCGCGGTAGGAAGTGCAGTGCCTAAAATGGACATAATAATGACTTATTTTTAAAGTAAAAAAGTAATAAAAAATTAAGTTTTAGCCAATTCTCGATGACATTCTGGTGAAAATTAATGAACAGCGAATTTTAACTAAGAACATTTCAATAATCAAATACGGAAATCATTTCATCGACAATCGTACGGTGGACGATATTGCAATCTGACAATCGTACGGGGACGACATAATTCGATTTGTCCAAATTAGCGAAGACGAAGTTGAACTCGCTGCTGTTGCAGTTATTGTTTTAGCAACTACAAAGTTAAGAAAAAGTAGTGTGTGATGATACTCTATTGAATGAATTTCGGTTAAATCAAAAAAAAAATTATTTTAATTTTCTTCGGATGTCTTCTGCTAATACGCTCCACAGCGCTTCTTCCAACATCCTTTCACTGATAAAAATCTCGTTAAATTCTTTGTTATCCTTTTTTGGCAGACATAATATTTTTAAACGTCCTTCAGTAATGTTTATTTTTCATATAGAAATTCACATTTTTCTGAACGCACATTTGATGTACAGATTTTCAGCATTTTGATTGGTTAAAAACCTTTCGAATAATCGAAAAAGTTAAACCGGTCCGACTTTTTAAAAATCGAATTCGACAAGTTTGAACATGCAGAAAGCATACGATTTTTACATGATACACTGTCGAATTCGATATACACTGTCGAATTCGATTAATCGTCTATCACCGCCTTGAGAATTAAAGAAGACACGACGGTGATAAAAACGATTTTGGAGTAGTTTTTACAGTTAGTTTTATTTATAAAAGAGAAAATAAGAAACCTGTTTACTCGTGGTTAACAGATCTTACAACTACAGAACGAGAAAACAAATCTTACAACTACAGAACGATAAAACAACGACCAAGGTAACTGATCGCATTCGTTGTTTTAACGGAATGTAAAACGAAGCCGTCTGTGCGCGGTAAACAGACATGATACAGTGAAACCTCTCTATAGCGGACACCATCGGGACCTCAAAAAACTGTCCGCTATAGAGAGGTGTCCGCTACATGGAGGTTCTTCCCAAAACTAGCTCAAATTTCATCAAAAACCATCCCGGGGCTATTAGGGCGTATTGAAATCGACCGTAAGGTGTACCAGGAGACTGGTTTTGGGAGAAGAAAGACAGTGAAGACAATATATTGAAGTTATGCTACCTTTTTTTCAAAACTAAAACAAGCTCAAGACTTGACAAAAAACATTGAGATATTGCTTTGTCTTTGCGAAGACAATTTAATATCTTCCACTTTGTCAATGACTTCTGAAATTAGGCCAGTTAGAGTTTCATCATTTTGATTCATTGAAAAAATTAGCAATTCGTCCAAATGTTGCAACGCTTTTGATGGAGAAAGTTGCTGAGGAATGTTTTCTTCTTCGTTGTCTTCTGAAGCAACTTCTTCTTTTTTTAGTATGACTGCTGTCAGATAGATCTGGCAAATCTTGTTATATAACTTCCTCTCGAGCTTGTTGTCGCCAGTCTATCAAGTCAGTATTTATTTAACCGACCGATGTCGTCAAATCGTCATCAACGTTAATAAAGTCTTCGACAGTGATGTCATCGTCTTCGCGCAACTGAGTAAGAAGAGTCTCAAATTCTTCATCAATTTCGTTATCCTCTGAAATGCAGCTAATTTCTGATTCTTTAAAATCACACTTTTGGAAGTAATATAGTATGACCTCTGCAGACACATCTTTCCAGGCTACTTGTAACCAATGAATTGTTTTTGCAATATATATTGACGTCTTGTATTATTTCTGAGGCGTTCTTACCTTCGTCAATTCGTGACACTACATACTTCATTAGCATTTTCCGATATTTACATTGTAACGCTCTAATTATGCCGGCATCAAGTGGCTGTAAGCGAGATGTGGTACACTTTGGCAGAAAGATTAGCTTAATGTTCTTTAATTTAATTTGGAGTGTCTCAGGGTGGCAAGGTGCGTTATCAAGAAAGAGAATAATCTTTCTACCTTCTAACTGGACTCTACGATCAAGAAGTCTCAATACATCTTCCATTATTTCAGTTCTCACCCAAGCCTTGTCGTTTGAGAAGTAATGCACCATACTTGGTCTTCTTTTATCCTGTATGTTCTCAAAGCATCTTGGAGATTTACTCTTCCAAATTACAACGGGCTCAGATACTTTTAAACCATCAGCTGCCACAAAAAATGCTGCTGTAAGACGTTGTTTAGACTTTTTACCCCCTTTGCAGCTTCTCAATTTTTGAACAAGGCCTTTTTCCGGTAAAGCCTTAAAAAAAAAACCCAGTTCATCCTTATTCCAAATTTTTTTAACTCGTATCCTTCAGTTAATTCTGGTAGGCGTATAATCCATGATTGAATGGTCATTGTCGGTATGTCATCCGCTTCACCTGTAATTCTCGTCTCACGTATTCCATATGTTTGTTTAAACTTTTCAAGCCAACCGTTTGATGCAGTGAACGCAGCTAAATCATCTTTGCCCAATTTTTCTTTTATTAATATCGCTTCTTCCTTCAACATTGGACCATCAGGAAATAAATTTGCGCTCACACGTTTTTTATACCAGGCAATTAAGCTAAGGCGCCACGAGGAACATTTTCATGCGCGTGCTATGCAACATGTCCCATAGCATGCGCATGAAAATGTTTCTCGTGGCGCCACATCTTATTTGCTGCAAGATTATTTCGAAAATCGAAGTTAAAAAATCATGCTCAAAGGGTATACCGTATCCTTAAGTTTTTTATTGAGTTCATGTGTGATTAAAATATGGCAGGAATAAACAGAGAAGTTATTTTAGCTTTACTTTTGTTGGACGAAGAAGAAGAGGAAGATCGTGAAGAACCACCAAGAAATTGCTGGGTGCAACCGTGGCTTGGGAATAGAGAGTGTCTTGGCGCTTTTCATACAATCTTCAACGAAATAAAAAACGATGAGAAGAAATGTAGAGGGTATATACGTATGAATAACGCTCAATTCGAATACCTAGTCGGTCTTCTTTCTGAGGATTTGCAGAAACAAGATACAAATATGAGGAATTCTATCACACCAGCTGAGCTCGTTTGCGTGGCCCTACGTTACTTAGCGACTGGTGAGACTTTCAGGTCTTTAGAATTTCAATTCAGAGTGTCAAGAAAAAGAATTTCAGCAGCTGTTATGGAGGTATCTGAAGCTATCATAAAGAGGTTGGGTCCAACCTTCCTTTCAACTCCGAAAACACAGGGGGAATGGCTAGATATCTCCAGAAAGTTCAATGAGCGTTGGAACTTCCCAAATGGATTAGGTGCTCTCGATGGGAAGCATATCGTCATTCAGCAGCCCCCAAATTCAGGGTCTCATTACCGAAACTATAAAGGGACAGACAGTGTAGTGCTCATGGCTCTTGTCGGGCCAGAATATGAGTTTCTTTATGTGGAAGTTGGAGCGAACGGTAGAAATTCTGATGGAGGTATATGGGACCAATGTAATTTAAAGAAGGCGCTAGACAGTGGATCGCTAAATTTACCAGAGGTTTGCAATTTACCAGGTCGAAACAACAAAGTGCCGTATGTGATAACAGGAGATGATGCGTTTCCTCTTAAGAATTACCTGATGAAGCCTTATCCACAAAAAAATCTGACAGTAAACAAACGCATCTTCAATTATCGACTGTCACGAAAGAGAAGAATTTCTGAAAACGGATTTGGGATATTGGCAAATCGGTGGCGCATTTTTCGTCGACCTATAAACTTAGAACCAGAAAAGGTTTCTACCATCACAATGGCAACAGTGGCATTGCATAACTGGCAGAGGAGCAAAAGTTCTGTGGGCAAAATTGAGCTACCAATTGGTCTTGTCGACCGAGAGAATGAGCGTGGTGAAATTATCGAAGGTGCTTGGAGAGAAGATACTCCTACTGGCACATGGTTTTCACTGTCCAATGACATTTACGGCAATCGATCTAGTAATCAAGCCAAAGCAATAAGAGACGAGTTCACGGAGTATTTCGTAATGGAAGGTGCTGTACGCTGGCAGTGGCATTGCGCTAGAGTTGACATTTAATTTTATTTTTTGCGAGGATAAATAAAAAATGATAAGATTTACTGAACGTTTAATATATTTTTCAGATTTATTTTACTCCAGAAAATGTCTGCCAACCATAACGTAACGTATCAAAACGTACCGTTCGAACAGGATGAATTTGCGGGTGAATACGGCTGATTTTGAGAAGGTAGAGGTGGCGATTGCAGCATACCAGTATATGTATTTGCCATGGGATATGATGGGGTGTATGGAGTAAACGTTGAAGCTGCGAACATACGAGCATGATGGTTGGTAGGCATAGATTGGTGTTGTTTCTGCTCTTCATACTCGAAAAAAATATCCATGATTTTTTTCTTCAACCTTGGCCAATCTTTTAGTTCGCACTGGACCAAACTGTCGGCCACTGTACTTCCAAAAATTTGGGCACGTTTTTCGACAGCAGATTGCGCTTCGCATCCATATGTAGAAGCTTGTTGCGGCCGGATTTCATGGTGATCAGCCCTTTGTGTGATGGAAGTTGTCAACGCTTTCCACAGTTCGGCTTTGGCACACTTCTCCTCCGTCATCTTCTTCTCCCGTCGTTTTTTAGGAGCAGGGGTACGTGGTTCATCCTCGTTCATTGTATCGACGGTCTCATCCATATCGCAAGTAATCTCAACGAAATCCATTTGATTATAATGGTCCCAGGTAGAAAAATATGCTTCGTTTACACCTGCACCAGAGGATCTTGATCCAATCTCCCTATTGCGCTCACTTCTATACTTTGTCAATGCGTTATGCCATGACGTTTTGAGCTCGTTTACGGTATACTTCCCATCAAAACGCTCACTCAGTTTGACCATCAGAGCTTCGCGCAACACTCTGTCTCTATAATCTTGTAGAGTGTGGTTCCAAAGCGCGGGATTTTCACGATAAAAATCAATCAATTCTTCCAACTCGTCGGACGAAAGTTGCGCTTTTTTTTTTTCTTTTGTAAGATCACTTACGATAAACTCCATTTGTTCATAAAACTTCCACTTTTTCGATGGAACTTCGCTTCCAGCATTACGTTTAACTTCACGGAGCATCGATGAACGAAGAGAATGGAATGCTTTTTCTAGAAAATCACAGCTATACGCCCCCTCAAATTCAGTGACAAGGTCTATTTTCGCAGCTTCTTTTTTGTCTTTATTTTTGTAATATATATTCCCACTGTCCCATAACGTTGGGTTCGCTTTATAAAAGTTTATTAAAGTAACTTTCTCCTCGTCTGATAGTTTTTTCTTTTCATCCGCCATTTTCGCTATTTTCTCACTAGCTACTCTTCACTTGCAGTTCAACTTCTCAAGAAAAAAACTTGTTTATATCTTTCTGTGATTTGATTGGTCAATAAAATAATGCCTCAAATAATTTTGTAAAATATTTGTTGCAGAAGGTGGGGACACGTGCAACATTTGCTCCACAACAAATTTTTCAGCACATTTTGTCCCCGGAGCACGGGAGCAAAATAGATTCAGATCTATTTTGTCCCCGAAGTTGTGGAGCAAAATGTTTGCTCCATGCAACATTTTTTTGCTGCATTGCAGTGAAAAATAGGCATGGGACACGAGTAATTTTTTTTATGCGCGTGCTATGCAGCAATGTTGCATAGCACGCGCATGAAAATGTTCCTCGTGGCGCCTTAGCTTTAGAATTTCATTAATCAAGTGGTATTGTCCGTGTCTCAAATTTTTGCATTTTCCTTTGAAAAATTCATATTCTTTTTGAAGAGTTTTTGCATTCCTTAAGATATTTGAGACACGAGTCTTCCCAATCTTGAAGTGTTTCCCAATCACTCGACATCCCATTTTTGGATTGTTGTTTGCGTAAGCGATCACCTTCATCTTTTCGTCCAATGCCAAGTTTTTTCGTTTCATACGAGCAGAGAGCTGAAACTTTGAGCACGACATCTTTGCTTTAACTGCTTACCTCAAAGATTCATTCATTCAAAGTACATGTACATTCGAAGAACCTCATTTAAATCATTCGAACATTCAAAACATTCGAACATTCGAATATTTCAATGTAATGATTTTATTGACGAATTCTCTTCAAAATAATATCTCTCAGACATTAGTGAGGATAAATACGAGATCGCTATACCTCTAAGGATCATGAAAGACAGTTCAAAGCTGAGTGTGACAGTTTTGTCAAGGGATACCATGCTTTCATGGATATTTGGAAACCGCTGATTGGTGAGTGTTTGAAATGCGTGAAAGAGCCAACCAACGAAGTGTACACAAATGCAGTTGCTGTGGTTCGTACAAATTCTCATTGTACTAAAGAAGTGGTGGTTGGTCATGTGCCTAAAAATATATCTAAAGTTGTGTTTATGTTTCTATCCCTCCCTTATTGCTCTATGGAAATTATAGTGACTGGGAAACGCGTTAACCGCGGGGGTAGATACGGCCTGGAAATCCCTGGAAATCCCTGCAAATTTTCGTTTTTATGCCCCTTAAAAAGCAATAAACTGGCTGAAAGATAACATACAAAAGATTGAAGAATTATTAAATAATAATGTAAAACATTGTCTTAAGTAAATATAAACAAATTCTTTACAAAAATTTGTTTTGTATGCCATAGTCATAAGAAAAAAAGAAGGCAACTACCAGAAGATTTTGGTTGTAATCCAGGACGTAACTTTAAAGAACTCACCAAATAACACAAATTAAATAGGGTGATATGTTTTACTGAATGTTCATGTAATTTATATATTTCGTGTTTTGTAGGTAAGTTCCACAACAAACAGCGAATAGTGAAATCCAAACTTTGAGAAACGTATATTTCATGTTCGGGAACTGAATGAATCTGATCATGTTGGCAAAAAAATATATACCTTGTTGATGGTGATGATATATTCCATCCATTCAATTTTAACATACTGACTCTGTTTTGAAAATCTTCAAAGGATTTATAACATGGAGCAAACTCTTTGGATGAAATAGCATTAACAGATGATTCTTTTTTATTTCGAATAGCAACAGCAGAATCCCGAGGTTTGGTTAAAGTGAATGATGATGGGTGGCTCTTTTGTGGTAGATTTAAGGTTGGAATAACTCCAGGATCTAAGGTTGCCATTGTATCATGACGATAATATTCGTCTTCTTTAAAATGGCGTTGACAAATACGTAAATTGCATTTATCAATTTGAGAACGAAGAGAAGAATCAATTACGCGATCTCTGGTGATAACTGCAATCAGTTTTTCTCTCCATTTTGGAGAGAACAGCTAACACCAGGCATGATCACCACTAAGCCTTTTATCAATAATTTTCAAGAATAAAAACCAATAAAAATAAACCAAAGTCTTGTTTACATCTGATTTCCCTTTACACACATGCAGGGATTAGCGCCATTTTGAAAGTTGATGCATTCGAGAGAATGGGCCCGAGTTTTGAAAACGCGACAAAAAGATACAACAATGGTCTATTGTTAGACACCAGACTTTTTTTCTTACGACTATGGTATGACCCATTCTTAAGCCTGTCCGCTGTAGAGAGGTCAGTTCCAGGGGGTAATGTCAATCGGGACCTTGAAATGATGTCCGTTATATAGAGGTGTCCGCTATAAAGTGTCCGCTACATGGAGGTTTTGTTATGAGAGTTTGACCGTCGTTTCATCCGTTCCCAAGAAAAGTGTCCGTTGTAGAGAGGTGTCCGCTATAAAGGTTGTCCGCTATAAGGAGGTTTCACTGTAGTTGCAAAAGAATGAATAGCAGCGTCAACCACATAAATTAGCAATTAAAAACGTATTTGAAAAAAGGGGGTAAAAGTCTCCTCAAAAGTTTTTTTTTTCAGGCTTTCAAAGTATTTTAAAGCTCCTCAACCCTTCTCCACGTCACAACCATGAGTTATTATGGACTACTTTTTCCTTCAACTTGTTTTACCTTTACCTTTGAAGCATGCCAAATAGCATGACAGCGAGTCTAAAAATACCGTCATGTCATTTTTTAGCCATAAATCTTAATCGCTCAAGTTTGAGATATGAAAATAGAGGTTTATATGAAAGAGCTTTAAATTACCTTTGCTTCTACCGCTGCGCTCTGTCAATGCTGCGACAGCATGCACTCAGAGAAATCGAAATAATTAACGGTAAAAAAGCAATTTTTATAAAATTTACATCAAGAAATGCATAAGGTTGTTAAGCTGCACTTTCCATTTTCCAATTAAATGTTGTAATAATGCTGGAGATAGGGAGAATATACAGCACGATTACAGATTTTCACACTAAGGGGCGGTAGTGCTTAGCAACCTCGTTCATGTCTACGCATATGATATTCTGGCAGAACGGCTAGGACGGCTCCGTCCTGAATATCATAGGCGTATCGTAGAATATCATAGAGAGCCTTGTGGACGAGGTTGTAGAGGGACTCTTTTCAATTTAAACGCGCGCTATCTAAACATATCATATCATTTGAATAACACAGATAATTTATTCCCTTTGCAGATTTTTTGTTTCAAATAAATACTTTGCTACCTCTCGCAGCGAGAAAAATGTTAAAATATATACAAGATGACCCCAGGGGTGAAAAGATACACGTCCTTGTTTTATATTTCCATTTTTGTTACTTTAGCGCTTACTACCATTATATTGATTTTAGCCCGCCATACTCAATGAAGGTGAATGCGGAGAAATGAAGCAGAAACGCAAACAGAGCAGTTTTTTTAGTTCTTATTTTTATAGAACTTCGCTTTTAAAATGGGCATAATTATACAAAAATTGTCTATATTTTTTATGCTTTTGTTTGTACATGTAGTGGAATCGTTTTATTTTCCTGTTGCTGCTCCTGTTTCCTTTTGTAAGCAGCAGCTTGATAAAAACAACGAATGCAAGGTAAGGTAGCTAGAGAGCCTACTATATAGCTATAGACCACTTTCTGCGTGACGTAGTGTAGTTTTTTTGATGTCATTTTGAGAACAATTCTTCTGGCAAAAAAGTCATGTGGCTAGGTTTTTAACCAATAGGATTATTGCATGTTTGGGGGGAAAAACAAACACTGTGAATAATAATAATAATAATAATAATAATAATAATAATAATAATAATAATAATAATAATAATAATAATAATAATAATAATAATAATAATAATAATAATAATAATAATAATAATAATAATAATAATAATAATAATAATAATAATAATAATAATAATAATAATAATAATAATAATAATAATAAATATTTGAAGTGGCTAGCCCAGAAAATCAAAAAAACCTATAGTTAGTGGATTGTTTCCACTGGGGGCCACTGTGGTCAAATGTTCCTAAAACATTATTCTTTGCAAGTCATATAATAAATTCAGGTGAGTGTATTGTTTACCACCAGGTGTGATGTCATCATTGCCCCAAGAATTGGCATGTACGCACTATTGTGTAGGTAAAAAAGCAGGACTCACAGGGTAAAATGGCTATTAATGAAGATTTTTTGATCTGAAATCTTGGACAGGTGAAATATATTTACTTTTGAAATATTAAAAGTTAATTACCAAACACAACATGTTTGTTTTAAAATGTTTTTTTATATTTAGGTGGTGTTTGGTGACAGGATCCATCCATCACCTTATAAGGTATAAGAATATGAAAATAAAATCTATAAATGCAATAGGATTTTTTGTCATTTAATTTAACGAGATTCATACACTATTGTGTGGCGGAACTCTTGTAGTGTCTATCTAAATATACGGAATGTATGGACCATATGTTAAATACAGTCAAGTAGGGTATTCAATACACATTTTGGGAAATTTAGTTGCTATTTTTTAAAAGTTTATCAATGTTAATAAAATTACAGTAAACAAGGTACCTAAACCTTGGTGGACTACTTCTAATTCTTCTCACTAAAATAGCATTTAAAAAAATCTATTAAAACTATTTAAGTGCGTATATTATTAACTCGCAAACTAAAAAAAACCGTAAACTGAAAAAGAACGTTAACCTAAAAAAAACGCACCTTGTTAATTTTATTGTGGAGTTTTTTAAAGATAAATGGCTCTTCTCCATGATAAGGCGCAGTCAGTCTTTTCCACTGTGGCCATTTTTGAACAAGGTGACTAGATTCTTTTTTTGAATGAACTCGGAAACCAAATCTTTCACTTAAGATCAGGTTTCTCTAAAGCCAATATTGCACATAGCCCTAATGACTTTTGTTGTTTACAAATTTAGGCCAGTTTCCCAAAGCTATGTCAAACCACCTATTTTGGAACTGACAGGTTGAGGTCATCAAAAGCCTTTCAACCCCAATATCTCTTCAACTGTTCCTCAAAAGCAGATATTTCTATCCATTTTCTTGATCAGTGTTTCAAGCTCTATACAATAGAGGAAACAGTCTGAAGAATTTTCAACAAAAAATTTGTTATACTTTAACAGGTCTTTGCTGACGTCAGCAAAAAAATTTAAATGCAATATCTCCATAATCTTTTGTGAAAAAAACACATGAAAAAATTTGTATGTGTATGGACTGCTCACTGCTCACTGCTGACATCAGTAAAATTTATATGACATTTATATGGCTAAGTGGAATTTTCAGTGGACCTTCTACTATACAAATATTATTGTTAAGCTGGAAGATCCATCATCACATGGTTGGTGTAATGCTACGATTTTTAATGTTCTATAAAATTGATAAAATGCCAATTGGTTCAACCACAATGGCTAGTGTCCCTTGGGCATGTTTCACGATAACGGAATTACAATGACATTTAAAAAATGTTAAGTTAAAACTTGTCGTAGTTGCTTTTTGAAAGTAGAAAGAAAGAAGTTGCAGTTTGAAAAGGGTTTAAGCAGTGTTGACATCATTATTTAATTATTTTTTTAGTTTGAATTTGGTGAAGATAAACAATGTGTAGCTGTTTGTAAAAAAAGATATAAGAAAGATAATGCTGAGTCAATGAAAAAGTTGGAATTCTTGAAAAAAGGAATAAGTGCAAATTATCAACATCATTGGTATGCCACCTGTTATACATTTTTTTTATAACTCCAATAACATTTTTCTGTTTACCATACTCTTATTGTATGTTATAGTATGAACATTCAGCGTAATACTAAAATGATGGGTGTTGTACGTAATCCTAACCTTTTTTCTTTCTATAATAAATTTTGTATAAGAATATTTCTATTGTTTGTGTTTCAGTAGGAATGCTCTATTCACCTTTCTACAAAATGTTTTTTACCAACACAGTAAATGAGGTTGAAAATTTTTCCCCCTGACAGTGATGTTAAATATGATATACTATAGGGATATAAAGTCAGTATAAACACCTAAATAAATCTGAATTCACGTGTTTCATTAGTTTGAAATACAACAACTTATTTTTTACAAGGATTATTGACAACATGCCTGTTACTTGGTGCTATGACGTTGCTGACTCTACATCTCGATTTTGTGTTCCGGAATTTCCTATAGGCTGCTATGTAACCAAGCAGGGACAACCTAAAGATGCTTGTGTTATAAGTGTAAGTTGAGAAGTGTTAATATTTGTTGATTGTATTTATACCTTAAGGGAATTAAATTTTTGCGGATTTGGCTTTATTCCCAAAATTAATTTCAACTAAAAATTTTAAAGATGAATTTGGGGAAGTGACTTACATAGTCAACATGAAATAACTTCAAAACTATACTACCAAATATAACAATTTTTCACAGGTGTTAACATTAATGGTTAAGGTATTGGTTTAAGTGAATATTTTAGGTTTACACCTACATAGAATCTAAAAACATGTGCTAACCAAATTATATTCACCAAAATTTTGAAATAAGGCTATATAGCTAAATGTTAACATTATTGCAGTGAAATCCCAAAAAACTAATTGTTATTTCAGGTGAAATTATTGTTCTTACAGTCCGTTAAAAAGAGAATACCTCGAAAATGCACATTATAGAAAGTTATAACTGTATTTGTTCTAAAGATAAAAACCAAAGTTGATCTTAAACTAAATTGTGGTATATCTTTCATTATTATTCCAGCATTACTTTGGAGCATTTAGTGAAAAAAGGAGGCCTACTCAAAGTTATGAAAAGTTCTTAAGAGATAGACAAAGGAACCCTATATGAATAACAGTTTTGATGTTAGGTGAATTTGTTAAGCTACCAGATAAGTAATTGCATTGCACTGCATTGCAATGTTTGTGAAGCCATTGCAATGCAAATAGATTGAAAAGAATATTTCATTACTAGTCAATAAGGCCCATGGAAAAATCCACTCAGGCAGGCTAACAATGGAAAAGATAACCATCACTTCAATTTCGATGACGTCAGCAAAGTCTCACAAATGTACAAAAAAAATTATTTTGGAAATTTGTATACCTGTTGCCTTTATCGTATATATCTTGAAACGCTGATTGAGAAAATGTATAGGATCATGTATCTTTGACAAACGGTTGCAGAGATATTGGGGTTTGAAGGTTTTCTGATGACGTCATCAACTCGTTCATTCCGAAACGGATTCTGGGACCCAGGTTTCGGAAAATTACCCAAATTGGTCCCAGGTGGTCCCTAGTTACCCACACGGTGAAAAATCATTGACGTCACCACCTTGTTTCCAAATTATTTGGCCTCAAAGTTTTAAATGCACTGTAATGGCTTCATTAATATAAGATATTGACGTTAAAGTAGTGTTATTGACGTTGCGCCCTAACGTCATAAAATTTAACATTTAAGACATACTTTTTTCGGCAACTTCAAAAGAAAATTTCGGCGACTTCAAAGGAAAATGAACACATCCACTATGACCGTCACATACACTTCGTATTATTGTATTTCATTATTCTAGAAGAATGTTAGAAACTTTGCAAGCTGCTACTCAGATTATGTAGGATTTTCAAACTGTATTTCTCACAAAATTTTAGCAACACATTAAAATGTTTAATTTGTTTTAGATTATTTACTAGATGGGTGATTGTAATTTTCTTGTAAAATTGGGTAAAAGTTATTTTTCGTTTGAAATACAGTGTAATACATTGTCAGAATTGTTTGAATACAAGTTTATATTTTTACTTATTACGTCTTTAGAAATGGTGAATAAAAAATACGATTGCAAAGTTTGTTTGAAAGTTTAATCAAAGGCAAAGTTTGTACAGACATAAAAAATCATGTGGTTCAGTGAAAGCAACATTAGTTATTTGTGATTTTGTTCGAAACAAAATCAAGTGTATTCACGGCAGTCCCGCGTCTGTTTCTCTGTGAGAACTTCAGATTAGAATATGGTTCATGCTTATTATTTCACAGTTTTAATCTTAATGTGAATGAAGTTTCAAGGGCCGCATTAAGATCCAACGAGTTAGTTTCAATTGATGCTGCTGGTTCAGAACTTTTCCTTCCAGGAACAGTTTGTGCTGTTGCTGC
This sequence comes from Hydractinia echinata, assembly GCA_030067915.1. Classification (NCBI taxonomy): domain Eukaryota; kingdom Metazoa; phylum Cnidaria; class Hydrozoa; order Anthoathecata; family Hydractiniidae; genus Hydractinia; species Hydractinia echinata. The sequence goes on from JASGCC010000154.1 coordinate 713,837, forward strand.
AGATTGTAAATCTATCGACACAGTATGGTTTATTCAAATCATTGATAAAGATACTCAATTTCCAATGTGACAGATGATGATTATGGCATCATCATACCTGAATGCCACAAATACATCAAGGACTACTTAATGGAGAAAATAAAAGAGAACTTTTAAAAAAGAGAAAAAATTCAGCTTCTCTTATAAGAAAACAGTAGTATATCCGTTTTTTCAGTTTGAAGTGCTGAACAATAGAGATCATTTCTTTCAAAATCAAAATTTTGGTTGATGTTTTGTTTCATGTTGAGCAGACCGATTTGCAGTCCCTTTATTGAAATATTTTTTTTTTGTTGCTCAAAACTGTGTTTATGATATTTATTTCATGTTTTTGTTTTACTCAAACCGTTAGTTTTCACTGTCGGTTTGCATTTAAATTTGTCTGTAAGCCTAATGTTTTCACAAAATCAGGGCTAAATATATTGACCAGTAGTAATAGAACTCAACAGAGTAAAATTTTGTACAAGTATAGTTTGTACAAGAGGTTCGATTTTAGATATTATAGTTTACTTGTTAGGTATTGTAAGCCTATTTTGTTTATTAACCAAATATATAATGCTAATTAGTATACTGCCAATTTGAGTTGAATTTTATACATCTCAAAATTTACACTTGCATAGGATTACCAAAAAATAATTTAATAATGTAAGCATAATTTTTTCACTTTCACCTTTCGTATATCATCATCATCATTCTCGGCTTAACGTCCGTTTTCCATGCTAGCATGGATTGGACGGGGTATATTAATCACCCTCTTCCAATCTGATCTAGACTGTGTTAGATCTAAACTCAACTTCCTCTGTATCAAGTCTGTCCTTATAACCTCCTGCCAAGTCTTTCTCGGTCTGCCTCTGGGCTTTGCCCCAGGAACTATCAAGTCTCTACACTTTCTTACCCAATTATCCTCCTCCATTCTTTCCAAGTGCCCCAGCCAATTCAATCTTCTTATCTGGATAACATCTTTAATTCTACGGATGCTTAGCCTGCTTCTTAGCTCATCTGAACTCTTTCTGTCTCTCAGACTGGTGTTACACATCCACCTAACCATTCTCATATCATTCCTTTCTAAACGGTCAAGATCTTCCTGCTTCACTGCCCATGTCTCACTACTGTACAACATAACACTTCTTACACAGGCCTCATACAACCTACCTTTTACCTCAATTGACAAGACTCAGCTAGTCAACAAAGGAAGTAACTCTCTGAACTTTTTCCAAGCAGAACCTATCCTGCAAGTAACACTTCTTCCAACACCCCCTTCACTGCCCAACATATCAGCTAAGTAACAGAAGTTCTCAACTATCTCTAACGAGCCACTGTTGTACATCATTAAAGCTGGAAATACTTCATTCTCTATAATCTCACCTTTGCAACGCTTGCATACAAACTGAATGTCAGCTCTTAACCTTCCACCAATACTACTGCACTTCTTATGTACCCAATGCTTGCAAGTCTGACAAAAAATTGAGTTACTACCAACCCCTTTCCTGCAAATTTTCTCATAGCCCACCAAATAACTTTACGTGGCACTCTATCAAAAGCTTTCTCTAAATCTACAAAGGCAAAATAGAGATTCTTTCTCTTTCCTAAATACTTTTCCTGAAGCTGTCTGATATTGCATCTGTAGTGCCACGCCCTGGAACAAAACCAAATTGCATCTTATCTATATCAATTCTTTCTCTAAGTAACTTATCAATCACTCTTTCAATAACTTTCATTACTTGATCAACCAACTTCAAACCTCTATAGTTACCTCTTTCTAATGCATCACCCTTGCCCTTGAAACAATTCACTATTACACTCGACTGCCACTCACTCGGAATAGCACCATCCTTTATAATCTGATTAGCAAGACTTGTAATAAGCTCAACTCCAATATATCCAGATGCTTTTATATGTTATATGTATATGTTTTTGTATAATCTCGAAATAGTTATTCACATGTTTCTTCTAAAAATGATCAGGTAAATCATTTAGGCTTACATATCTTCTGCTTAAAAATCTCTGGAAGCCTAAGAATTTCACTCCAAAATTGATAACTTACTACATCTGTTCGTTTCACCAAATTGAAAAACTCTGAAAATTTGAAGCAGATATATGAATGTAAGCCTAAGTTATTCACCTTTATCCAAAGTCAAAAAAAGAAATAGCATACAATTTTTTAAGACTACAACCTTACAATTTTAGCTACACTGGTAAACTGTATTTTGATATTGAAAAAAAAAATATGATGACAATATTGGGATTGGGATCAAACATGACATCGAACGAAGTTAGCTATTTTAACGGTACAGATAAAACAATACTTTTTTAAAGGAATTTGACACGTATGTCAAAAAACTTAGTACATATGTGCAATTTTGCATTTTAGATGTTGAAAGTAAGGAAAAAATTATATTGCTTCATTGGGATAAATATCACGTCATTTTGCTAAATTCATATTTCCTTCAAATCTGGTCCTTTTTTTATCTGTAGCACCCTTATATGCCCTTAGCAACCCTTTGGTAATCACCTAGTGATCAACATACATGTAATAAATATTATATAACAAATACAACATATTGTAACCCTCTTATATTAATATCAACGCTTTTCAAAATTCACAAAAATTTACGCCTGTCCCAAAAATGCATTACCCCGCAACGCACAAAAATAATCTTTTTTTTCATTGCAAGTCTCAATAAAAGTAAAGAAAAGTCACAAGTTTCAGGACTCAATCACGTCTCTAACAAAAGTTATGCCTAGTCACACAGGTCGCAAGCAATTTGAGCGCCCCCCCCATAAATTTAAAAATCATTTCTGTCACTGTACCATATCCCTGTTATTTAATCAATACACTTACTGTCTATAATTAACAGGGATAGTTTATGTGTTCTTTGTGAAAAAATGTTTTAAGCTTTTAAAATAGGCTAAATGCAGTACTATTGTGGCAGGTTAACTTAACAAACAAACTAATTTCTGTTTATGTTTAAAAGTACTAAAGAAGTATTAGTCATTATTATATTTTATGAGTTTACTATTTAGCACTAAGTTAATTGAAATTACTGAAAAGTAGGAAAGGTTGAAACGATCGCCTTTTTTTTTCAGAAGAAACATTTTATTGGAAAAAAGGTTCATAGATGCAGTGTATGCTATTAGTTATTCAAATCATACTGTTTAAACAACTTATTTTGAAGTCATAACCTTAATTATTTCATTTGACAATTTTTTAAAAAAATTGGTCGCATTGTGATATTTATATTTAAATCTGTGTTTAGAATATATACTTTGAAGTAGACACTTTTTATGTGTTCAACCATGTTGACATTATAATTGAGTATACCGACGGGGAAGATGATAAATGGAATAATTCACGATTACTGTCTGCGAGAGTTGTACCCACAAGGTTTGTATATTTTTAATAAGTAAAACTGAATACACTGTTTTTTGATTTGCAGTTAATCAGTGTGTAGCGTATCAACACATGCAAACATGCTATGTGGTTACATGTTTTACACTACATCAGTACTTGTTTTTTTGATATTATGTGAAAAAAAATTGTTTTTTAGACATTTCTTTTCTTATAGCATAGATCACCAAGAGCATAATGGCTATGTGGACTGTGCAACGTACAAAACCAAGAGTTTGAAAGGAGACGTAGATGCTAATGTTGATATACATTACACGTATTCTGTCAAATTTGTGGTTAGTAGGATATGTGTATTGTTTTGGAAGCAACCTACATCGTCCTTGTACTTGATATAAATTTACCTTATATTTTGTTTAACAAAAAAAAGTGGAGAAAAATCCGAAATTATATAAAATCCTGCCAAAAATTACCAGTCTTTACCTTTTTAAAAAGGAAGGTGTTCCTCAAATAAGTATTAATGATTATCCAAAAGAAGTTACATAATGTGAATTTTCATTTATGGCCCAGGTGGTTTTTTCAGACCTCCACCAAAAATAAATAATTTTGGTTGCTTGTATCCGATATTTGTAAGTCGCTTGCAGATTTTGGTACAGTTGATTATAAGGTGTATGTATTCTTCAAAAAATTATGTGTATGATTCATTCTTCATCTTTATTCTTCATCATACGAAAATTAATACCCACAAAAAAATCATGAAAGTGAATATTTTGAATAGAGTCACTCAAGGAAAAATATTAAACGCTGTCATTCAACAATCATGAATATCGTCACAAAATATTGCCATAAGTATAAATGTTTCATGTAGAACGAAAGTTGGTTTTAAAAATACCTGATGTTTATGAACTATGTTAGAACAAACAATTTCATAATATTGATTTTTTCTTCATTGCCACGAGAGATTTAATCAATTGAAATGAAAATATATACACTTTCAAATCCGCCGCCAACGCTCTTTAAAGGTTAAGCTCAGCATAGGTCCATATGCAATGAGAGTATAGCCTTGTATATATTAATAATGATCATAAAATAACTGTTTTTATTTAGTTAAATCGAAGCAATAAATGGCACTCTCGTTGGGATTATGTTTTAGAACACATGCTTCACACGAGAATCCACTGGATTAGGTGCATATTTTATTTCTTTGATCCTATTCTGTGCTTGAATAGCTTTCAATTTGGGTTGGGTGGGTTCTTGCTGTTGGAACAAAAGCATTATTTTCCAGACCAAAAATCTAATTTTTTTCTCAGAATCCTATTACTCTTTTGTGTAAAGATAAAAATTTCGCGAGACTCTTGCAAGATGGGTATACGCACACATTTCAGGATGTCAAAAATCAGGTTCCACAACGTTGAAATGATTTCGTGCGATCGTACAGTAAATCTTTTGAATATTTTCATACGAGATAAAGGTAAGCTTAGCAATGTAAGTCACATGCCAGTGCATCACTCTTAATATATTCTTAGTATGACTATGGCCTGAAAAATATATATTGTCAATAAAATGTAGCTTCCTATAATTTCCTAGAGCTAATGGCAAATTCTGCTACGTGTAAGGGATTAAGAAATTCAGTTTACTTGATATGCAGTAAGAAAGTAAAGTTCTAATCAAATTTTGTGCATCAAACAAATTTTCATATTTAGAACAAACCGTCGAGCTTGGACATATTCTTAAGATCTTCTTAACTTCTGGCCAAAGTGTGTAAAGAAAACCGTTTAGGCTCAAGACACAACAAGAAACTAAATATTTAAGGGAAAGTTGAGCTCTGAAATTTGAAACGACTAAAAAATCATTACAAACATAAATTTATCTCTCTACCAGATACTCTTAACAACACTAGATCATCTTCTTAATGTTACACCTGTTTTTCTTTGGCTTTTTCAGTAGGTAGCTAGCTAGCGTTCTCTGGATGAAAGTCCAATCAGTTTTTTACTTTGATTACTAATTTTCCCTTCGTCCTAAAGGGAACGGTTTGGAAATGTATACAATTCTCTAATACATTTCCAACTAATTCTCTTCGTATACGTTTTTCTTCTTTATAAAGAATATTAATTTTTTTTCTTTTTAAATAATATTAATATTAACTAACAACATTAATTTTTTATACTCGACAACAACATTTTTTTTACATTTTATATTCGAATTATATTCGAATGCGATAGATTTTTTTTAAAAGTAGCAACCTCAGTCCCAGAACACAAAAAAGTCGAATATAAAGAAAAACAAACAAAATTTAAACTAACCTTGTGATGAGTAAACATTGGCATGCTTTGTTTGGATTAAATTTTTCAGGATTGATTTTAAGAAAACGAGTACAAAAGATATAAAAAAGAGACAGCCTTCTTTGATTCAGTTTTCTCTTTTCAGTTGATAAACAACTTATTTCCGTGAGATACGGAACACGCATTCTAAACCGGGGGCAAAGGGTATTATTTTTAACCATTACGGCTTAAGCATGAATAGAAAATAAACCCCCGTTGTACGATTTTTTTATAATTTAGTAAATTTAAGCGTAACGCCACGCCTTATGAGAGCAAATGCATAAGTCGCAAGAAAGTGGCTGGTGATTTTTTGCGACATGGACAACCATGGTCACTTACGCAAGGGAATTAATATATAAGCATATGTGTAGTTGGTAATTATGTTTGTTAATAAACGTTTTTTTTCTAGCATCATAAATTCTCTCATCATTTTGTTGTTTTTGTCTGGAATGATCGCTATGATTATGCTTCGACCTTTGAATCGTGATATTTATCGCTACCACCTTCTCATTGACTCTAAGGTAAAGTATTTAGCAACTGTCTGTCTTAAGACAAGTATTATCATTACAGCTTGCTGTTCTGTCACCTCATCATCAATTTTAACTAAGAGGCTGTACATTTAAGACATATACAACATATATTTTGGGATAGGCCAAGATAGGGCTTTGTAGTTGTCACAGGCATGTCCCACCTATATTTTCTTCCGAGAATGCGAGAGACAACACAGCGCATGCAGACAAAGGGAAGGTTTGGATTCAAAATGCTTAAATTTTAAAACGATTTAGTATATGTGCAGCCCCGAAATACTTTTACATCTATATCTGGGGATTATTTTTAAGTGTTAAATTGCTGAATTGTGGCTCAAATAACAGTTTTTTGCATGGTTGCCACGTCCCCTTAAAACTGCTAAATTTTCTCCTCAAAGCTCCCCTAAAAACAGATTTTTTAACAGCTTTTTCAAATTATTAATTTTTCTGTTTTGTAGGAAAAAACTCAAGATGAATTTGGATGGAAACTGGTGCATGGTGATCTCTTTCGTCCCCCAAAAGCCAGCATATTTCTTTCCGTTTGTGTTGGTTTAGGAGCACAAATTGGAGTTGTTTTCTTTGTGACTGTTGGTAAGGGTTTGTTAAATTATTTGGACATAAGTACAACATAACACCTTTAATCTTTCAACAAGCACCATGTTAGCAAAATGCATTTTAATATGTTGCACAACAATTTTGATTAAGCACTCAGTCTAATAATGCAGCGTAGCCAGCGATCTGAAAAACGTGATAAGCCTCGAGATATCAGGAAATTTTAAAACTGATCAGAGAAAAGACTAGAAATTAAGTAAATATTTCAAAACCCAGAAAAAGATCATGGAAAAAGAAGTTTTTAAGTGCAAGTTGACCTTGAAAACGTTGTTTTTCTTAGAATCAATGTTACGTTGAAAAGTCAGTGAGATTTTTATTTTATTTATGGAAAACTCAGGGTAAATGAAAATGAAAATTTGCTGGACGTCCTGTAATACAACAGAGTTGATATGCAATTTTTGTACACACCATAAATAAATGATGGATGTTGTCTGTACAATCTCAGAAGAAATGTTCCATGTTGTATTATTTTTATTATTATTTTTAATTCTTTACAGAGGATATACAATTCAGTGATATTTACAATAATAAATATACTGTTATCAATATGCGTCCTCTTATGTGACATTCTTATAAGATCAACTTATTTTATTTTAGTAATTGCTTGTTTTGGTTTGTTATCACCCGCTAACAGGGGTGCTTTGGCGACATGTGTATTGGTATACTCTTTCCCTTTCTATCTTTGGTGTTGTTGTTCCCAAGGGAATATGTCAATGTATAACTTCTTTAAATATTTTAAGGTGCTGTTTCCATGTTTGGCTTCTGTGGGTGGCTATGTTTCAGCACGAATATACAAACGTAAGTTGTGATGACTACTTCTTTATGTGTCAGTGTTGTAACAGTTTCTTTTGCTTTACAAGTTAATCCGTGTAATTTTAGTATTTGTTTTTACTACTTGACTAGTAAGCTCACTAATTGTTTTTAAAGTTCTTTTCTGACTAAACCTTTTTGAATTTTTATTTATCCACAAAGTCATTTTCATTTTTTAGTGGTTGGTGGGGAAAACTGGAAAGCTAATGCTATCCTCACATCATTCTTGTTCCAAGGGTATGGCTATTACATCGATGGGTTTTCAGTTTTTCTTTTTCAGAGTATAATATATAAAGTGACAATATATAATTTATTTGCAGGTTGATATTTGGTGTATTCTTCATCTTGAATTTGATATTGTGGAAGAAGCAATCATCTGCTGCCATACCATATTTAACTTTACTTATAATGCTAGCTTTGTGGTGAGTTTGCGGAAATATGCACCCCGAAATATTTTTCATACTACAAATTTGCAAAAATATACACCCCGAAATATTCTTTATACTACAAATTTGCAAAAATACACACCCCGAAATATTCTTTATACTACAAATTTGCAAAAATATACACCCCGAAATATTCTTCATACTACAAATTTGCAAAAATACACACCCCGAAATATTCTTCATACTACAAATTTGAAAAATATACACCCCGAAATATTCTTCATACTACAAATTTGCAAAAATATACACCCCGAAATATTCGTTATAGTACAAATTTGCAAAAATATACACCCCGAAATATTCTTTATACTACAAATTTGCAAAAATATACACCCCGAAATATTCTTTATACTACAAATTTGCAAAAATATACACCCCGAAATATTCTTTGTACTACAAATTTGCAAAAATATACATCCCGAAATATTCTTCATACTACAAATTTGCAAAAATATACACCCCAAAATATTCTTCATACTACAAATTTGCAAAAATATACACCCCGAAATATTCTTTATACTACAAATTTGCAAAAATATACACCCCAAAATATTCTTCATACTACAAATTTGCAAAAATATACACCCCAAAATATTCTTCATACTACAAATTTGCAAAAATATACACCCCAAAATATTCTTCATACTACAAATTTGCAAAAATATACACCCCGAAATATTCTTTATACTACAAATTTGCAAAAATACACACCCCGAAATATTCTTCATACTACAAATTTGCAAAAATACACACCCCGAAATATTCTTCATACTACAAATTTGCAAAAATATACACCCCGAAATATTCTTTATACTACAAATTTGCAAAAATACACTCCCCGAAATATTCTTCATACTACAAATTTGCAAAAATACACACCCCGAAATATTCTTCATACTACAAATTTGCAAAAATATACACCCCGAAATATTCTTTATACTACAAATTTGCAAAAATATACTCCCCGAAATATTCTTCATACTACAAATTTGCAAAAATATACATCCCGAAATATTCTTCATACTACAAATTTGCAAAAATATACACCCCGAAATATTCTTTATACTACAAATTTGCAAAAATACGCACCCCGAAATATTCTTTATACTACAAATTTGCAAAAATATACACCCCGAAATATTCTTTATACTACAAATTTGCAAAAATACACACCCCGAAATATTCTTTATACTACAAATTTGCAAAAATATACACCCCGAAATATTCTTTATACTACAAATTTGCAAAAATACACACCCCGAAATATTCTTTATACTACAAATTTGCAAAAATATACACCCCGAAATATTCTTTATACTACAAATTTGCAAAAATACACACCCCGAAATATTCTTTATACTACAAATTTGCAAAAATATACACCCCGAAATATTCTTTATACTACAAATTTTCAAAAATACACACCCCGAAATATTCTTTATACTACAAATTTGCAAAAATATACACCCCAAAATATTCTTTATACTACAAATTTGCAAAAATATACACCCCGAAATATTCTTCATACAACAAATTTGCAAAAATATACACCCCGAAATATTCTTCATACTACAAATTTGCAAAAATATACACCCCGAAATATTCTGCATACTACAAATTTGCAAAAATACACACCCCGAAATGTTCTTTTTACTACAAATTTGCAAAAATATACACCCCGAAATATTCTTTATACTACAAATTTGCAAAAATACACACCCCGAAATATTCTTTATACTACAAATTTGCAAAAATATACACCCCGAAATATTCTTTATACTACAAATTTGCAAAAATATACACCCCGAAATATTCTTCATACTACAAATTTGCAAAAATATACACCCCGAAATATTCTTCATACTACAAATTTGCAAAAATATACACCCCGAAATATTCTTTGTACTACCATTCGCGAAAATTTAATCTGTAAAATATCAAGAAATGTTGTTAATTTCTGAAATTTTTATCTCAGAGTTAAAAAGAGGATTTCATTCATACGAATGAGAAAATCGAACGCTATCGCCAACATCTTATCAAAGGATCATTTAACTGTCATTAAGAGAATGCCATTTTTCAAAAATATTTAATAATATTAGTCGGTCACTCCTAGAAAAAATTCATGGGGTCACCCGTCCATTATATATCGTCGTATTTCGTGTGTCCGTAAACAGACAAGCAGAATACGGCTATTGTTTAAGGGATTTTTACTTTATTCGCAAAAATTAGTATATGCAATATTTTTGCGCACAATCATTCGCATAAAAATATCACCAGCAAAATGTAATTTCGATTCACGAAATTATCTGACCGCGAAATTAGCACTCCCAAGGTAGCTACAATTTTATACGACATTGCTGTATGTTGTTAGCTATCGTATGTTTTAACATTTAATTTTTTTTTGCTATTAGAAACACTTTCTAATAAATTTTTCTCACTAGGTTTGGCGTATCAGTTCCATTAACCTTCATAGGATCCTACTTTGGATGCAAAAAATCGGTATTGCATTGTTTTTATACACCGTTTTATGCTTCCAGTGTTAAAAAAACATCACATTTTGTATTTTTATTCAGCAGGCAACTGAAATACAAAAAAATGAAATATCAAAAGAACATTGCGAACAGGTAAGCCATTCATCCTTTTGTCAGGGTAAAGACAATGCACCGTATTTATATATGTCCTTTCAATTAGTTTCCCTCTGATTTCTACATTAGTCGTAAATCCAATGTATTCACAGATTATTGCTCTAAAAACGTATCATCAGATTGTTCTTTATTTTTATCCTACAGGAAATGGAAGTATCTGCGGCAACAAATCAAAAATCAAAGGGAATTTCTTTGCGGGTAGGTCACACTTGAGAAAAGACTTACTTCAATTGCCCTTCTTTTTTGGCTTGTACCTTATCATGTCGTAGAAAGACACTTTGCTTTTAGAAGAGAACTAACGAAAAAAAATTACATATGTTTATTTGAAATAAAAGAGTTGGTTATATATAAAAAAACAAAACATGGCGTAATGTTTTTACATGTCTGCATTTTTTATGTCCATATCTTGCTCCCCAAAAGCATCACTTCCGCTTAAAATCGCCGTCATTAAAATCACCGTCATTATTGAACAAAAGTTAACTTTGTGTGAATACATTTTGCTGCTTCTTGATGTCACGCGACAAGCTGTACTAATTAAGATTTCGGATATATCAGAAATCTTATTTAAACCAGCGGTCGTTTCCTTCTTCTTCTTCTTCTTCTTCTTCTCCTTCTCCTTCATTTTAACCGATTGCCGGTAACGTCACGACTTTTAAAGTCCGACCTGACCCCGCGACCTAACGCTACACCGGCTGTGTGCGTATCTTGATATTCGTGAAATTGGGAAAGAATGAAGACTGCGTTACGAACTTGATCTCAAATATTGTTATAGACTGTTATTTTAATATTATTTGAGGAGCTATGCTAGATACCCCTTCAAATTTTTGTTTCCAGTTATGTTTTTAATGAGTCGGATTTTGTTCAACTAAACCGAACTCTAGGGGTTAAGATACGAGTCATTCCTTTTGAGGGACCGAATTCAAGGACGCCATATTGAAGCTGCGAATCAAAAATTTTTGAAGCGAAGAGAAATGTTTGGTTGGGTTAGTATAATTATTTCACTGCCTAAATTTCAGTTCTATCAACGTTTAAGATATTCTCTTCATTGTGTCTATGTTTTCACATATTAAGATGAAAATATCATCACGTTTTCTCTAGCCATGTGTAAATCTGAAACAAATCAATTTCCAGATTTAGCTACTTTAAACGTAGATTGAAGCCAGCTAGCTGTAGCTAGCTTTATTTATTCTTATTACTTTAAAGTTTGGTATATTATTATTTATTTTTATGTTGAGGTTGTGCCCCTCTATAGCTAGCTTGCTCATTAGAGCTACCTCTGGCTAAATAGTAAAAGTAGCCAAATTCAGTTTGGCTAGCTACAACAAAATTCTTAATCAATATTTCCTTCTATTACTGTCATGAAAACTTATTCGTGTATTTTTAGCTGAACGAGGTAACAACAGGTTTTTTCCCGTGTTTTTATTTAAACCGAAGTAACAAAACATTTTTTTTGAAAATGGTATACGGCTACTAAACGCATTGGTGACACAGTTTACCTGTACTAAACGCTCAGTCCAATGTTAATAATGCCTGTTTCCTGTGTTTCTGTTTAACCGAAGTTACAATAAAGTTTTAAAAAAAGGTAATTTATACCTATATGGATGTGCACGTTGTTTGCCTGGACTAATCACTTCGTCCGGAGTAATATTTATTTGAACTTTCAGCGAGAACGTTCTCTGAAAAATAAAAAAGGTTGACCAAATGTTTTTGCTATGACAAGGTAGCAACACCAGTTGTAAACTGTGTTTTTATTTCAGCTACAGTTGTGGAAAGTTATTTTTTGAAAATATATTACACCGGAAGGACCATATTGTTGTGCGCCTATTTTTTGAAAAATATATCACTGGAAACACTATAATGTTCTGTGCCTCACTCGATTTATGACATAACTATATATACTACAGCGCTCCACCTGAATGTGTGGCACAGTTTACAGTTCTTATTAATCGATCTTCCTGGCGTTCAACGCCGGGTAACACAGGTACTTGTGGCTTAACCCAGCGTTTCGACTCTGGGTCCCTTGCTAGTTTAAGTATTAATACCACAGAATCGCATTTTGGATTTGGTCTCTTTTGTTAATTCTAAACCGATGAACGTAGTCATAACCTTTTTGTTTCTTTCACCTACTTCTAATTCTTTTTGTTGTTGTTAAACTTGTAGGATCTAACTTTATGGTCAAATCTTAGATATCTTAAACTTCATAACGATTTTAGTCATGTCGCAGGTATATATAATAAAACATTTCTGAAATATCGCTACACCACAAGCAATAATATTTAATAAATTGATATAGTGCAGTATTGTTAAAGTATTAATTTTCACAGATTACTTTTTGTACATTTGGGGAGACGATAAGAACAACATTGTAGCAGTTCTGTACAAAACAGGCTATTGGCTACCTTGAAAGGCATAGGGAACAAAATTACACACCAACAAGAAGCCGAAATCTTTTAGCCTGCAAGGGCTTTTCATTTATATTTAAACGTTCTCTCACATTGTGTTATACATGTTTTTTTTTATAAGCAATGAAAAATCCAAAATCAGGCTGGGATGTGCTTACGCCGAGATCTTAATAAGGCTCAATTAATGCTTCCAAGATGCTTATCACAAAAAAATTAATGGGATATGCTTATGAAAAACAGTTGAATCCAGCTGAAAACATGCTTAATTTCGTTGAAAAATCCACCTTTAGAATAATTCCGACATGCATCATAAGTATTCACAAAATTCGAATGTTTGCTACAATATTTTAATAAATGAACAAGGTCAAGCATATAAAGTACAATACTGTATTCCTCTTTTCTTTTTTAGTCAAAAACATACAGGAAACGGATTGTTGTAAAGCAATTTTTGTAGGCTCGGCATAATGCTTAACATATGCTTAAAATTTCCCCTTATCCGAGCCTAGATATGCTTATAAGCGCAGTGCTTATAAAAAAAACAGTACGTCACAGTGATATTGGGTAGAGAGTAAATAAAATCAACAAGCTAAAATAAGCAAAAGCCTTTCAACAAAAATAGCATCTTCAGTGCATATAAAATAATGTGTAATATCGTTTTAAAAATGTTCTTTTTTATAAGTTTAAATGTAATTAGCTATTAACAATTTGTATGCAAAATAAAAATAATAATTTTTTTGAGTCAGCCTCGAAAAATTATCGACTAAGGAAGAATGTAAAAGTGTCATGGATTGCCTTGAAAAAACCACAACTAAACACTTATGTGGAATCCAACACCCTCCATTTTTTTGTAACGGAGTGACCTAAATTAACACATTTATATATATTTTGTATATAAATTATTAATAGCCAATTACATTTTAACTTATAAAAAAGAACATTTTTAAAACGATCTTACACATTATTTTATGTGCACTGAAGACGCTATTTTTAATGAATTTTTTTTGCTTATTTTAGCGTGTTGTTTTTATTTATTCTCTACCCAATAATTACTTCACATTGTTTTATTTTAAATTAGTTTAAAGAAGAACGTTCAGACTACATTTGTTTCGTTTTGACAGCATCACTTTCCGCTTTTCTTTTTTCTTTTGAATGTAATTTTTCGTTATTCATATAAAAGACGTGTGCGTAATTTGTTCAACAAACTATTTTATTCTTCACTTCCTTGTTGTTTGTTTACATCCGCACAAGTCTCATCACGGCCACATCAAATCACACATGTTAGTAATTTACCGAACAGAACATCCTTATTAACATTGTCATCGCGACTACTTTGTTATCCCTTTGACTTGAAAAATCTCGAGAAACAGCGTCCACAAAGATAAATATACACAATTTATATTTACACTCAAATAAACAATTTAAGCACAAATTGATAGTTAGTCCTCCTTCAACTACAATAAAAAAGATGCCAAAAGGCGCATAAGACTTTATAGAACAACAGATCAGCTGGGTAAGATAAGTAAAGACTGTTATTTGCTCCTGATTAGTGCAAGTTATTTGTAGCCGATTTGTTCCTAACAAGTACAACTTATACTACTACAAGTTGCAAAAGCTTTTGCGGACAAAAACAGAAAATGCGAAATTTTTGCATTATGTGAACATAAACTTTCGCGAATGAGCCACATTAAATATTTTGTGAACATAATATTTTTTCGCAAATTGAGGCACCTGAAAAAATTTGCTCCAAATTCTCCAAATTAAAACGAAAAAAATTTGCGCTTATAAAATATCGCGTATCGTTGCTCTCGAAAATTTTGCGCCATGAACTAAGCGAATTCGGCCTAAATCTGTTCGGAAAAGTTTCTGCACCTAATGTGATCTCCATATCTAGAATGTATGCGCCCATATTCGAGTAAATTAACTTTTTGGTGGTAGCGTTACTTAAATGTTATTCATTTAGAGCATTTTTACAAAGCCAGTGTCATGTTTCATAATTGGTGGAACCTTACCATTTGGTTGTGTGTTTATACACTTATTTTTTATCATGAACAGCCTGTGGTAATTTTTTTTTATGTGAAACGTTGACAAATGCATCTAGAACTCGTACGTAAGACATAGTGTACAGTCAACCTGGATTTTTAATAATTATAAGGATATTGAGAAATACACCTTTTTATGAAAGGCGTCAAGAAAATATGAGGGGATTTTAGTAGGATGTCAAAGAAATACTTTAAAATCCAATTTTCACTGCGTATTTTTTGCCTTGGAACGGGTCGGATCGGATTGGAACGAAACGGAAATTCCAATTTTAATTTCCACTGTTACCTCGAATAGATCGGAACGGAACGGAACGGAACGGAAAGAAATGTGTTTTCTTCTGAAAGCAACGAAAAAGTTGAATTCAATTCCGCAGTTGATCCGCTGTTGATCGTTAGCAAAACGTTTCTTAGGTATAAATGTTGGGGTGAAGGTGTTATCATATATGGTATATAAAGAGGTGCATTTTTCTTGATAAAACATTCGAAGAAGTACGTTTTAATGATTCTTTATTATGGTGTCAGTTAAAAAACTAATGAAAACTGACGGAAGTACATCTCATTCTTTGTTAATTTATTAATGTATTTGTTTATTAATTAGTGCGCTCTAATAGTTATGGCAATTACAAAATGGCTGAATCCGAAATCATATTTGTTTCAGGCCGTAGGAAGCAATTTTTTTTTTTTTTTGGTGGGGAAGTCAGGCTTTAATTTGGTGTCTTCGCGAGAGCAAACCATGGTTTTGCTCAAGGTGATGGTTTCAAGATTAGCATCTTTAGATTGTCGGAAAGCTTATTGAAATCCAAGGAAATTGTTTTCAAATCATCTTGTTTATTTCTTATGCAAAAAGTCAGTTGTTTTTAACATTTCAAATTATTTATTTTTTCTCATTACTATTTTCCAGAACAACGTTAACCAATGAAGATCTTATACAAATAATTTGTCGTTAAAGCACTTTCTTTATTGTTATTATGTAGCTAATAAAACACAGCAAATTCAATGAAAACCATGGGTTTTGAAGGGGAGAAGACAAAAATTAGGGGGAGGGGGGACTATGCTCCCCTCTTACCCCTTCCCTGTTCCTGCAGCACTTTATTTCTGGTTGTTGCAAAATGTTCGGAAATGCAGATTTTTACGTTATAATTCCATAAAATGTGTGAATTTGAGCATTAAATTTTTACTTTCTTATACTTTAGTATGAAGAACTTATATGGCCAGGCACCACCTCAAAACGTTGGATTATATAATGCAGTCAAATCACACATAAAACCGTTCGATAATTTTTCTTTCTGTGAAAGAAATTGTCCTCTTTTTATCTAAAAAAAAATTAATATCATTTTCTTATTTTTTATTTTTTTTATTTTTGAGCCTAATAATTTTCGTGAATGTTATTTCGAAGAATATTTCGCAGGTACTTAATTTGGACATTTTGGCCTAAATGCGCGCAAAGCTCGTATTTATTTCTCAGCGTGACGTTACATTTAAAACCAACTAAACACGAGTGCCAGAAAATTTTACCATCCATATAAATTTCTCCCCCCCCCGCCCCCCTTCCTCTCCCCTCCCGCATTGTGAAAGAAATCAAGATAGTTAATAACATCTGTTGAGGGAAAGCTTGCATAAATATCAAAGTAAAAAAAAAATAGAAACATGATAAAGACGTATCATTAAAAACATACACGACATAAACCAGCAACAACGTATTGGTTTCTTAAACAAAATGTATACATGTTATGCATGAAATAATCTAATTTTTTTACAAGAACTCGTGATGTGGCATTGTGTTCAAATGAGGTCTAATAACAACTTAAATAAAAAATTGCGCCACAGCTATTGCAGGCGTGAGAATAAAAATTCACCTACTTCAACTTATCACCATCCTTCTCAATGACCGCTAATTTTTTATATTGAAAGAACTTGGGGCAAACCGTGGCAACCCCTAGGGTTGACATCCCTCTTGAAACGATTTTGCTTTATACGCGCCTTAAACATGGTATACGAAGAATTGTTAATTAGATTTTAATTTTAAGACAACTAATAATATGAATAAGCTCGTATTTGTGTTAAAATTCTACCAAAGTCTATCAATGTGCAAGTTTACTGATCAAATGATCTGATTACAGTATTAGCGAATCATGGAAACACAAAGAAAGCCTTGTAAATAAAGGTTAAAGAAAATGGAATTGTTTTTCGTATATGCGGTAATAGTCCCGGCGCATTTTACGATCGCTAAATGTTCCAGTATTTAGATTTTCACTTAAACGAAATTGGTAAGATTGCTTACTGTCGATTAATTCGACTATTTTTATTTACGTAGAAGCCCGCATTTAGATGCTTTTAAGCAATTTTCAGCTTTATGAGATGAACCATTGACTTGTAAATATAGTAGTACCTGTTTTCATTAGGAATCATCGAATCTACTACATGTTTGGATTTCTGTTATTGGTGTATATCATCTTGGTAATTATCTGCTCAGAGACTACCATTTTGCTGTGCTACTTTCATTTATGTAACGAAGTAAGTTTTCTTCAGCAGACGATACACGGTCTATTTTGTTGAATTTGACAAATTTGATCTTGTATCACCATTTTTAGATTCAATGTATTGAATCCAATTTGTAAAGAATTAGACACGATGTCCAAGCTTTTTAGATTTGTCGAAGGAAATGTCGATCAATTTATTTTTTTGAAATTGTATCGAACAACTGCAAGCAATCACACTTCAAAATAAAGTTTAAATTCGACAAGGTGGAACAAAAATTGGTGATACGCGATCAAATTTGTCGAATTCCGTGAATTGTGACACACTAAATCGTGTATACAGTATACTCTCGATAAGTGGGACACTCAAGGGACCGAACAAAAGTGTACTACTTAGCGGGCGTCCTACTTATCAGAATTTCCTTGTAAGTAGGGTTTTCATACAAAGGCTTAATTTGTCCTAGTTATCGAGAGATTTTTTGTAAAACTTAGCGAACAAGAGGACTTTGAGGCTAAATTCATAAATAAGAAATGGTGATAATTGCATTTACTTTTCTATTCCATTCAATATAACATAAGATTACACTACATTAAACGGAAAAAAATTCTGTCAATTTGCTTTGCCTGGAACCAGCTATTACTTCATTTAAATATGAAGTCATTCCATTGCATGTCCCACTTATCCGAAGTTTTTGCCTCAAGGGACCGAGAAAAAGTGTACTACATAGCGGGCGTCCTAGTTATCCGGGGTCCCAGTTATGCGAAGTTTTTTTGCTTGAATAGGGTAAGCAAGTTCAAGGGACCGAGAAAAAGTGTACTACATAGCGGGCGTCCTAGTTATCCGGTGTATCACTTATCGAGAGTATACTGTACTTCTAAATTGATCGTATATCTTCCCGCTGAGGGTCTATTCAGTGGTACAAGTAGTTGTTGGTAAAATTTTCTGCAAAATTGTCTTGTACATATCTATATCGTATGGACGCAAAAAAAAATTTTATTGTAGCTACTGACTATTACAATATCGCAAGTCGCAAGTTTAAGACACGAATTTTCGTTTATGAAATTTGAATGCTATTCATATAAAACCATTTATTTACCAAGAGGTGTCATCATTTCTTTTCAGGAGTATAAATGGTGGTGGAGGTCGTTTTTTACCAGTGGTTTCACGGGAGTTTATGTTTTCATTTATTCGATTCATTATTTCGTCACTAAAATGGCTATCACAGGCGTTGCAAGTACTGTTTTGTATTTTGGGTACTCTTTCATAATGGCGTTGCTCTTCTCTCTGTTCACAGGTTAGAGGGTTTTCTTGATTACCTCAGTTTTTGTCTCGTTCACTCGTATTTTACTTAATTAAGGCGTTTAATTTGGAAATAGTTGGAGAAATTAAATTGAGATAAAATTCGAGTTCTATCTGATCTTTAACATTTTTAAATTCCATTTGAATCTCTCATATCATTGTTTGATATAACGTGTTGACCATTTTGTGATTTTCTCTTTTCAGGTTCGATTGGCTTTTTAGCCTGCTTCTATTTTGTTCACAAATTAATAGTACAGTACCGTGAATTAATATATCAAGATCATCGAGCCGTGTTTGGCTTATCGAGGCGAATTGTGGTGTTTTTTATTTAAGCTAGGTTTCCATTCAAATCAGATTGGTCGAATCGATTCGAGCATATAATTCGAATCTCGCCTTACGTTATTCAGTTGGTGTAAATTTTGTATTCGTTATTGCTTTCAATTATGCACTAATATTTTAACTTTAAAGAGGCATATTGTAATTCTGTATTGTAATTCTATCATTTTTAATGCGTCTAAATTTTTCTTGCAAAGTTGAGGGTTTGAATATAATCTCAAAGACTTACATTACCGTCGCAATTGCGCCAAGATTGCGTTTCTTCCTCTCAATTTACAGGTGTTAAATTTGGTGCATCGAAATTACCTCATTAGCGAAAGAGAAGTTTTTTGTTAAATTATTAATTTTGGGATTATTTTCCTTTATTTAATTTCATGGGCATAAATCTTCCCAAATCCAATGGTCGATTTACGTCACTTCTTTTTAATTTCACGAATTTTATCGAGAATCACAAAATCGCGAAATTCAATTCGCTGATTATTTTACAAGGAGAAAATTTCGCGTTTCGAAATTTTGGGAATTTATTTTCGCGAACGAGTGATTAAATCTATTTCGCTTAAAATAATCTTTCAGGTTCAATTTGAAAAGTGAATTTCGGGTGGGATAATCTTTCGCCATTTTCGGTTTTTGAGATTGGTTTACATAAACATAAATTTTTCTTTCTTATGAGAAAATTATTTAATTAGAAAAGACATCAAAAGTCGATGATAATGATTTAGACTGATACAGTACTGGTGTTGGCAAAAAAATACGTAAAAATATGAAATTTGGTTTTAAAAAATATTACCATTTATCTGTTCAGTCATTGTTATTGAATAATATAGATATTATCATGTCATGAAAAAGCGAGTTTATTCTAGGCTACGTTTCGACAGCTACAGCTGTCATTGACGAGCAATGATCGTAATCATCTTTGGCTATTTATTATTTGAAGAGATATTTAGAGGATCGAAATTAACCAATCAGATCACAGCAATTAAAGTAATTAACTTTTTCACGGACCCAGACGGAAGCAATAGATTGATTAAAATCTTTCCTTTGGTTTGTTTGTTTTTAATTTAACTTTCTCCCCGCAAAGTAACACTTTGAACACATTTACATTATACTACATTTATACTCTACTTATCTCATCTTAAAGTTTTTAATATTACAATGGATCTTACAACTGAATCTATCAAAAAATTATTGGAGGACCAAAAAATAATATTTAGTAGTCGGAGACGAATGTAATGCTTAAGAAGCGAGAAGAAACATTCACAAACTGCTTTTAAAGAAAATATAAGAATGAGCACTACGAAAACTAATGAAATACAAAGTGATGTTTAAGATATGAGACACACCGGTAAATTCCAGGACGATATATATTTAATAAAACATCTTTTATGTTTTATTAAATATATATCGTCCAGTTGAAGCTGAAGAGGAAACGACAATTTTTATGAACATTTGAGATATCCTGAAGACGAGTAGGTGAAACAATCTAAGAATTGACGGACTTGATGAAAGTGAGAATGAAACGTGAGCAGAGAACAAAGAGAAGGTATTACATACGTTCAGGGAGAAGATGGAGCTGGACGGCGTCATGATTGAGCGTGCTTATAGAATGGAGAATAAGAATCAAAATGAACGGTCGAGAACGATAATTTTAAAACTATTAAATTATAAGGATAAGGTTTTGAAAGAGGGAAACAGGGAAAACAAACATTTATGTTAACGAGGATATTTCTGCTGAAACAATGACGATAAGGAAAGATTTGTTCAAAGAAGTGAAAACAAGACGCAAAAATGGTGAACGAGTTGCAGTAAAGGTGGATTTCCATAGATCAGATCTGTTGCGCCTGGGCGCAAAATGTGACGTAGATTTTTGGGACAGCGATTTTATCACTTGTGCGATTTCCATTAAGTTCATATGCGAAATTGTTTTTAAATGCCGCCAGCGATGTAAAGGGTGATGCAATCATTTGATTTTCAAGTGATCTGAATGGCTATCGCTCAAAAGCTCCCTCACACTTTTTGATAAAAGAAGCTATTTCCATCCACTGAGAATCTATATAATAATACGCCAGTTCCGTGTGTCTGTAACAGGCAAAGTGGATGTGTTGTTTTTTCTAAAGAAACAGCCGCGATAACATGTCACTTTTGCTAAACTTTTATTCGGTCTTTTGTGTGCAAAATTTTTGTTTTAAAAAAGTCACGGTTAATTTATTTTATTGTTCTCATAAAAACCTTTGTTGTAATTATGTAAACTTTATTACACAAAAGTCACGGGTAATTAATTTTTATTATTCCCTTAAGCACGTGTCTATTGTCTACTGTTATATGAAAAACATATTGCTTTGATTTATTCCCGCGTGAATGGAATTAACAACTAAACGTTTTGACGAAAAGAACAATGAATTTTATGGTTAATTTCGCTCACTATTTCGCTGTTTTTTATTCGGTATCTATAGTGGATTATTGCACGGGACTAAATACTAGTCTCTTTAATAAAAAAGCTGTATTCCGTAGTTTAGTTTAGTCTGTTTGTGCGCGAGAAAAAAGTCGTGTTCCAGAAAAATGAAATGCGATATATATAATTTATTTTGCCTTTTTCATGATTTTACAAAAGCTTTCGATTAATTTAAAAATTCTTATACAAAAGTCATGGGTAGTTAGCTTTTATTGTTCCCCCTCGATGCAGTTTCTCTGTTATGAATACGTGCACGGTCAAAGTTACGGACAATTAACATTGCGTTGTCTATTTCGTTTAAACAGTTTTTTCGCGCCTTTTTAAAGAAATTAACAAAAACAAGTTTTGTGATAAGAAGAGAACAATAAATTTTAAGAAGATTTTGTAAGTGAATTTTGTGTTTGTTCTTAACATGAATTCGAATTTTAATTCGTAAATTTTATTTCATCTTTAACAATTTACACTTTTTATAAAAATTTTTGTGTGAAGCTGGATGTGCTTATTTTTTTGCTGAAATTGTTCTTATCATGTTTAAACAAAAAGTGTAAGAAAATGTCAAATTTAGCTTTTTAAACGCTACTTTCAAGAGGAGCCTCTTTCTTAACCCCAAACAGGCCGTAAGAAGTGCGCAAATTATTGTCAAATATATGAATTTTACGAGAAAGTGGCTAACACTTTTGATAAACTATTGTCTGAAAAAAGAGACCAGGGACTGTGATTACCGCAGTGCAATTTTATAACAGTTTCGCGAAATAACGGTTCGCGAAATATTCACATCGGCAAATTCCTGTGGGCTAACGATAAGTCTCCGCTGTCTGTTTGTGCGCGAAAAAAAAGTTTGTTACGGATACACGAAATGGTTGCGCACAGCTCTTTGATCTTTTTGCTACGCTATCTTAAAATTTTATTTTTATTTTGTCTTTTGCGTGGTTTCACAAAGGTTTTATTTAAAAAGTTTCTTAAACAAAATTCATGGATAATTAACTTTTATTGGTTCTTTGTTGATGTAGTTTCTTCGTTATAAATAACTACACGGTCAAAGTTGCGGACAATTAACATTGCGTTGTCTATTTCATTAAAGAAATTTTAATTATTCGCGCTTTTTTTAAGAAATTAACAAATTTATGATGAGAAGAGCAGCAAATTTTAAGGCGTTGTTGTAAGTGGATTATTTGTTTGTTGACTATTTTATTTCCGCCCTTCGATTAAAATTATCAAAACGAATTAAAATAAAGAAGTAATTATATTTACTCGGTATAAATTCGAATTTATTTCTTCGTGAATGTTGTTTGATCATACATTTTTTTTTATAAGATCACTGAAGCTGGGTGTACTTATTCTTTCTGTGATTGTTTTAATTATGTTCTTAAACAATCTTCAAAAGCGTAAAAAATATCACATTATTTACAGCTTTTTTTTCTTAACCCACGTCTGGCTTTGAAAATGCGATCATTATTGCTCCATATGTCTTTTACAAAAAAGCGACGTGGCACTACTGTGTTTCTTTTCGTAAGTTTTGCTAAGCTTTAAAAGTCGATTGAGACTCAGTTTAGATATTATATATAAACTATAGGTTCTAATGAAAACAAAAACATGTAGTTTTCGATACTTCAGTGTCTATAAGTATATCTTTTCAGGGGCCATATGAGTACCATAGAGTAATTTCATACCAGGTGAAAAAAAGGTTCGCGAAATACCGATGCAAGAAGTATGTATGACTGGTGAATTCCTGTGGATTTATTCCACGGGCTAACAACTAGTCTCTTTAATAATAGCCGTATTCCGTCTGTTTGTTTGTGCGCGAGAAAAACGTTGTGCTACGGAAACACGAAATTCGATATAAAAGGACGGGCAACCCCGTGGATTTTTCCACGAGTTACCGGCTAGTCTCTTTAATAATTGGCCGTATTTTGTCTGTCTGTCCGCAAGAAAAGCGAAGTGCAACGGGCACACGAAATAGCATGTAATTTAAAGGCGGGCGACCCCGTGGATATTTCCACGGGTTAACGACTAGTCTATATTATAATACCGTATAGGTTTGTCAGTCTGTCTGGTACGCAAAATGGCACAGCAAGCAGCGAGCGAGCAGCGAGTTTTCCACGGTCCACCAACTAGGTCGCTGTAGAGTTAAACACGGCACCCTTCCTTAAAATGTTATAGTTCACATGTTATAATAAGATATATCTACATATTAATTTAAGTTAACAAAGATATATTACTTGCAAAACTTTATAATTACGAAATACGGGGAAACAACTTAAACTGGTTTAAACACTACTAGCAACAGACAGCAATGGGTTTCGTTTGAAACAGGCGTAACTGGACTCAATCGCATAACATGTGGCTACAAGGTTCAATTCTTGGACCTCTTCTTTTCCTTATTTACATAAATGACCTTCATATAGCTTTAAAATTGTTTTCTTCGCCATAGTAAGATTAATTATATAAAAGAACATACAAAATTTACAATAAAAATACACGAAGCTTTTCGTAAATAAAACTTTTACATCGTCAGGTAAGTAACACTGCTATACAATAAAAACCACTATATATATAATAAAATTTTGCTGAATTTCTCAAAGGACTGTGAATAATGAGATGAGTAGAATAGAAAATAAAAATACATTAACGTCGTAATAAGAAAAAATATTTTTACGTCACGCCGTTATGGAAAAGTAAAAATCTTTTAGATTCAACTTCTTCGTTAAGTACAAGCCTTAACGATTTTATATAGAATGCCTTCAAAAATTTCCTCCTTAAACAGTTTCTAGGAGCGCAACTTAAAATTTTCCAACAAAAAGAGTGTCCATCATTCGCGACAACATGATTAGCTGGTTCAGACTTTGAAGACATTTTGTTATGTTCAGACCATCGTGTTTGCGCATTTCGTACTGTTTCACCGATGTAGTTCACACCACATAAACAGGTACCTTCGTAGGTAACACAAGCTAAGTGCTTTATTTTGTCTTTCAACGGAAAGAGAGACTGGATTTTCTTAGTGTTCCAGAGCACAATGAAAATGAAATTCTCATTTATCCAACGATTTAAGTTATTAATAAAACTTTTTACGTCTTCTTCATTTCGTTGGCAGTAAGGTAAGGTGAAATAAATCTTTTTTCTTTCTTCAAATAACCAATTCGGGATTAAAAATTCTTCCTTATCTTTGTTGAAATCTCTTATCACACTATAGACAAAAACCATGAGGGATACCCAGCTTTTTTATACTTAAATTTAATGTATTCAATTTCTTCTTGAAAATAATCAGAGATTTAACAGGCTCTGTGTAAGTCACCTAGAATCGAATTACGTTTGTAGCGTTTCGGTACAGCTGATTTCCAGTGTATGGGTAGTGTCTTCTCTTTTCTATGAACTTGCGTTTTGAAACCGTTGCGGAAGTGAATGATTTCAGTGTCCAGCAAACGAGGGGGGTCTATCTCCATTGTCAGCTTTATGTTTGGGTGATAATTATTAGGAGACTCAAAGAAAGTATCGGGTACATCTTTTTTACCTTCATAGCTGTTCTTAAACTCTTTTTCAAACAGTTATCCCTCCTGGTGCGGTCCGTTTGTCAATATGCTCAATCCAGGCCGCTGCCCACCAGAACTCCCGGGCAACTCCATAGCTATCCCGTTTATATATACGGTACCCGCACCAGCAGGGTTAAGGAAGAGATTAAACTTTTAGCAGAAGGTCTACAGCTAATATACTCTCTCTTAATGGAAATAAAGTTATGTTCACACATTGCGGATAGATGATGTTTCGGAACGATTTTTATATCGGATAGGCCTTGCGACCACACGTTTTCGAAGGCATCTGCTATTAAAATCGAAATGATTTCGTTCCGCTTAAAAAAAATGAAATGATTTCGCTCCGATCTTTTAACCGTAAAGTGTGAACACAATAGTACAACAAATTGAGAATGATGGCGGCAGTAGAATGTAAACAACTCCAAGATCTAAAGGCATTAGAGGGACATTTTTTTACAACTTTAAGCGGCTTATGAATATATGAGAGTTGCTCACTTTACTCGTAAACGAAAACCACTTGCCACAATCAAAATTTGTAAAGGAAAGCCACTCTGTCTACGTGAAAAAAAGACCTTTCCGCGAGAATATTGGGTGAAACCAAGAAGAACGAGTATTTGGTGGGAGACTTCCTGTTCAACAAAGTGGTCAATAACGACCGCTAAAAATGTTCTCGTATGTCGAAAACAAACTTCCGCGAGAATATTGGGTGAAACCAAGAAGAACGAGTATTTGGTGGGAGACTTCCTGTTCAACAAAGTGGTCAATAACGACCGCTAAAAATGTTCTCGTATGTCAAAAACAAACTTCAACAAGTTGTGTACCTTCTGCGACCATTCATTTTTAAACAAGCAACTGTAATGCGTGGAGCAATATAGATTGAAACTCAAGTTGCTCTTACTCTACTACCTATCTGACGAAGAAAGAATGCAAAAGACAGCGAATGCGTTTGGCATTGGTAAGAGCAAAGTTTCGGTAGGTGTTAAGCAAGTGTGGAAAGCAATTTGTGATCATCTTGAACCTGAGTTGATGTCTATGTCTTTGCCAACCTCGTCCCCGGGGCATCTTGTATATTTTCTGACCCCGGGACGGCGATACGAACATGGCCCTGGAGGAGGCCTCGTCACGCAAACCTCCAATACACAGTATTTCTGTGTGTAATATTTAATGAGATTTGTCTCAATTAACCAAAGTTTTATATATAACCTTGCAGAGCTAAGCGAGCTCGGCGTTTTAAGTCACAGATACGTGCGGCGAGTTTGTTTTGATTCCTCTCATCGCAACACACAAACTGCTCGCATATTGCCCTTGATTGTTTTGTGTAAATGTATAAATATATAATAATGTTATTTAGGCTGCTGTTTACTTGAAGAAATTCAAACAATTTAGTTATGTGTATTTTACTGAATTGGTTGGCTAGCAAGCACTGGGTTGCAAAACTTGTAGCTGACCATAGCACTTCGTTGGTTCTCTAAGGTGCAAATATGGCTACATAATTTTCAAATGTTCGTATCATTCTAGGTGCCTGACTGAAAGTAGCTAGACAGAAATTTAACCTCATATAAACTTTTACATTTTTTATTCATTTTGGCTGAACTTTAGAATTCTCATTTACTGTAAGTTCATATCTGTGTCTGCATTACTGCTTTTATATGATGACAAAGATTTTGCTGTGCGAATCCCAAAGTTGCTTTTTATTAATTTTTTGCACAAAATTTATTTAAACAATACTTAACTGAAACTGAATTCATATATGGTGGACTCACTGCTTGCAGTTATATTGGGTGAAAATGGCTTCAAAAAAGTATTTACTTCAGAAGTCTTTTTTGCTTTTACATTTTGTGGCCTTAACATTTCCAAAAAGCCACCCATTACTGATAAATTCTGCTTTTTCTTTTCCTAATGACATGTTTTTAAAACGCCTTGCAGCTTTTTTATTTTTTACTCAACAAGCTCACATTTAATTTGCACACACAGATATACAAAAACAACGTTTTTTCTGTTTAAAACATAAATAATCTAAAAATTTTATCAAAAGCATTATGCTGGCTTGAAACTTGAAATCGACAAGTCTACATGTGATCTGTTTTCTCGACTGAATGTATCACTGCCTTAATAGTTTAGAAAGAATTGGTATACGACTTTACCAACAGCAAAGTATTGCTACCTTAAGAGAAAAAAATGTTTCGGGAATAATTTTTTGAGGAAATTATTTTTGGGATTTTGGACCAAAATTAGTTTCATAAAGTCGCACTTTTTAGAGCTCATCAAAATTCTGCTGCTGTTCAAAAATCGATTTTTTATTGATATATACATCTATTTATTGTTATCATTCTGCTTGGAAAATATTTAAAATGCCAAACTAGCTAACCGTGAAGATTAATTCAGTATTCTCATAAGAGCATCCAATCACAAAAATATATCAGCAAAAAGATATTCCTTGCAACTAAATTTCTCGTTTACTGGCATAATTTTAGGTTGAATCTTATCTGACCTATGTCTGAGGTTAGAATAGCTTTTAAAACTTTCTGAACCTGTATCTTAGTCAAAATTGATATGCTGTCAAAAAGGCTTATCGGCGTCTCTGAAAAGGGCTTAATTCTGAAACTCAGAAAGTATGATGATAAAATTTGAGAGCAGTCACGGTTTTTCTCAATGTTTAGGGGCTGTGGATGAAACCCATGTTAATAAAAAAATGCCTAAAAGACAATGCAAGTGATTTCATTAATCAAAAAGACGTTGCTCTAGTAATGTTTAGGCTTGTGTGGATTACAAGTATTGCTTTGTGTGTGTGCATTATGCACGAATTTTGGGGGAATTCTGTTATCAATGACCCGTTAAGAACAGGTGCAATTTCACCTAATCTGAAAGTGATGGTTCCAGGAGAAATGCCAGTGCCAGTGTGTTTGTTAGGTCACCCTGCTTATCCACTTCTCCCATATGAAAGAATACGCAGGTGGAGGAAGTAATCCTCAGGAAGAGTTTTATACCGATCATTTTCAGCCAGGATGGTAGTTGAATGTGCTTTTGGTAGACTCAAGGGCTGCTTTAAAGAAACAGATAAACACAAAATTAGAAGACATATTGCTTATAATATATGCCTGTTTTATCTTTTCTGAACATAACAAAGAAATATTACCTAGTGATAAAACTCAAACAGTAATTCAAGAACAAAACCAACAAGAACCTCTAACTATGGTTGATGCACACGCCCGCAGTAGCAACGATACGGGAGGAAAATGAAATCGACAAATATTTACGAAGGCACCAAAAACAATTTCCATACATTATATATCCCATATATAGTTTTATTATTTGTTTTGCATAACCTGGTGTACTAGAAAAATAGTCCGTTAATTGGTTTTGAATTTTATTTTAAGGAACTTGTATATAAACTAAACTAGACATTAAGCTTTGGTTCCGCTTAGAATATACCTCGTGGTTACAAAATCCCTACATTGGGCACCTGACATTAAAATACTAAAGAATATCAATATAAGATGCGAAACATAATTCACTTTTAAAATATGTCACTATTTCTGTTGTTGACCTCGAAATGCACGCTCTAAATTATCATTGACTGCTAATACTGGAACCCCAGGTTGGTTCAAAACTGTATTGCTTACGTTTGGAAGCAAATCGTGTGTCACAACCTGTGGTCTTGGGGAATTTGTAGCATGTATATTTGCACAACAACTTTGTGCAATAGTATTCCCCACATGTTCAATGCACTTTGCCATTTTCAACATATATCCTTAAAGTCTGCATTTGACTGATCAACTCTATTTATTAACTTTCGCTTTAATTTCAAGTCCTCCTTTGTAAGTTTTAATTGTTAATATTCAAGCAACAACTTTTTTGATGGCCGATTATGCCTTTTATCTTCCAAGTAATTTCTAATTTTCTTACGTCTGTCTGTCATAATTGCTGCTGTCCAATTACAATTGTTAATCGTGTAATTTTTTAGCTGTCATGGCAACACCTCATCGGCTTAAACTTCGCCATCATCTATCGTCACTTAGCATCGACAAGAAATTCGACTCAACTAATAACTTCTATATTTTTTCTTCAATTTAAATAGTTCTAAGAGTTCATCCATTTCATAGATCTTTTCACAGTTGCGTAAAAATAACGTACCCTTATTTTATCCAACTTAAGTTATCTGTACAAGTAGTTGCACCGTACTAATCATCTTAAAACCAATTTAGAAGACATATAACTTCCCATATTAAAACTGAAAATGACCTTTCCGTTTTACCAAAAATACCCACTGCTGTGGGCTGGCAAACGTGTTTATTGTTGTTTTCTTCTATTTCTGCGCAGTAGCCTTCGCGCATCTACTGCGTGTATTACTACATATCATAATAACTGTGAACACGTGTATTGCATTGGAGCCTTCTTCAGACTGCTTCTCATTATTAAAAACCTAAGAAACCGGTACAAGATTTGTTCCAATAATGAAATCATTAAATTATTTGCTTCCATGGAGAGGGGGTGTATATTATGAGCCCGTGTGTTTATTATTAGCCCGGTTAGCCGGTATAGCTCGGTGTGCCAGGTTGGAATAAGCTCGCTATCACATGAAGTTTTCTCTGTAATCGACTTGTCTGTAATCGTACTTGCAAAAATCACACCCAGACATACTAAAGCTCCGTATTATTATATAAGACTAGTTGATAAGGCCTGTGGAAAAATCCATTTAGGCTGGAGTACATACATAAAAAGAGAACCATAACTTGAATTTTGATAATGTCTGCCAGCACCCGTCAATCCAAATTTTTTTTTGCACGTTGCTTTTGTTGTGTAGGGATAAAAACGCTGACCAAAATAATGTATAGGATCACACGTTTTCGACAAACGCTCAAGGAGCTACGTCAGCAAAGACCCGCAAAAATATACAAAAAATCTATTTTCAGAATTATATATACCTGATACCTCCATTGTATATATCTTGAAACGCTGATCAAGAAAATGTATAGGATCATGTACTTTTGACAAACGCTTACGGAGATAATATGGTTTAAATGTTTTTTGATTACATCGTCAACCTGTTCATTTCGAAACGGATTTGGGGACCCAGGTTTGAGAAACGTACCCAAATTGGTCCGAGGTGGTCCTTAGTTACCAAAATGGTGAAAAATAACTGACGTCACTACCTCGTTTAAGTAGTGATATTGACGTGACGTCGGAAAATTTAACATTTGAGACATACCTTTTCCAGCACCATCAAAGAAAATTGAACACATCCACTTTGCCTGTTACTGACAGACGGACAGACACACACACTCTCCGTATTATTATAGAGACTAGTCGATAAAGCACGTGGGAAAATCCACTGAGGCAGGATAAAAATGAAAAAGAAGCGTGATTTGAATTTTCATGACGTCAGCAACCAATTCACAAAAAAAATTTAGAACCTTGTTTTCGCCTCTATTGTGTAGAGCTTAAAGCGCTGATCAAGAAAATGTATGTGATCATGTGCTTTTAACGAACGTTTAATGAGATATAAGGGTTTAAAACTTTTGCTGTTGTTAGCAATGGCCCGTCAAAACACCAAAATATTTATTTTTAAAAAGTTTGTATACCTGTTGCCTTCATCGTTTAGGATCATCTATCTTTGACAAACGGTTGCAGATTTATTAGGGTCTAAAGGTTTTTTGTTCACGTCATCAATTCGTCCATTCCGAAACGGATTTGGGGAACCAGGTTTGGGAAAATTACCCAAAATTGAACGTAGGTGCTCCCTAGTTACCCACGAGGTGAAAAATCATTGACGTCACCACCTCGTTTCCAAGTTATTTGGCCTCACAGGTTTAGGTGCACTGTAATGGCTGCATTAATTTAGGATATTGACGTTAAAGTAGTGTTATTGACGTCGCGCCGCAACGTCAGAAAATTTAACATATTAGACATAACGTTTTCGGCTACATCAAAAAAAAATGAACACATCCACTTTGCCTGTCACAGACACACACACTCTCTGTATTATTATAGAGGCTAGTCGATAAGACCCGCGGAGAAATCCCCTTAGGCAAAAGGACAAAGGAAAAACAGGTTGTCTTTGATGTTTAGCTGACGTCAGCAGTGCAGATCGAAAAAATGTTTTGCGACATTTAGTTTATTCTTTGCCTGTAATGTGTAGAGCTTGAAACGCTGATGAGAAAAATGTATATGAGCTTTTAATGAGCGGTTAATGAGATATAAGGGTTTAAAAATTTTGCTGACGTCAGCAATGGCCCGTTAATACCCACACACACACACAGTCTCTGTATTATTATAAGAGATGTACATAAAAGATGTGGTTCTGCTATCAAAACAAGAAGCCCTGCCGAAGATTTCCGTCATTAGCAAACCAGGATTTCCAATAACCTAGAAAGCCTGAAAATTTAAAGTAGACCTGGAAATATCGGGAAAACAATAAGAAGATAAAGTAAATGTACAAAATTTAAATCTAACTTTTTTAAATTACAAATACTGTGTTTTACTGGACGCGGGGTAATTACAGTGTAAAATATAAAAACAATGTAAGGCTTAAATTTTACTGACTTTCTCTGATAAACACACGACAAACACGGAGGATATCATTCAAGGTAGAACTTTTCAGTGAAGCAATTGTTGTTCAAAAATTTGTAATAGGTCCAGGCTAGACAACGGCAACAATTTTCCGGGCCTTTCGGTCGAGTTAGGTGTTTAAAAAAAGACAATTTTTCTCAGAAAAAGTGCCCATTGATTTTTAAAATTAGAAAAGACATACCTTTTGGTTGTAGTAAAAAATCAATGCTTTATCTTAGAACCCACGGGAACTTACTATGTCAGAAAAACACAAAGTTAATGGCGATATTACTTCTTCTTTCAAAACAAGAATTGCGTGTGCTCAATATGTGATTTCCAATGACAGGAGTATTTATTAACTGTTTAAACATTAAAAAGCATCGAGCCTTGTAAGTGGCGCGTTGCCTAATGGTTATGGAGTTCGCTTCAATCACAAGATCCGTGGTTCGATGCACAGCGCGGGCAAGTTAAGCCAGTGCCTTTATCACAGCTACGGGTCAACTAATGCCATGTGAGGGAAACTGGGTGGGCAATGCGGGTGTGTACCTAATGTATACATTCAGAAAATAGGGCCCGCATTGATAACAGTGTTTCCAACATTGAAGTGGCTATCCTGTATAAATATTCGGAATAGTAATAATAATAATAATTCCAAAAGTCTTTTGACGGGAAACACAATTGCAGATATACTGTGATTGTATCACAAAAAACTTTGTCAAGAAAGTTTGTTGGGCGTGAAGTTTTTTAAAAAAAAATCCATTTGATAACATTTTATCGATCAATATATAGTTGATAAAGTCACACCATTCTGCATTACTTCGACGGTTGCCTTTTTGTGGTCGAGTCAACGAAATTCAAAGCACTTGTTTGCATTTCGGAAATAATTCAGGCGAGTTCGGGATTAATTTAAGCGAGTTCAGTTATTAGACGAAAAACGAGAATTTTATTTAAAGAGTCACCCAAGTTTGTCCATA
This sequence comes from Hydractinia echinata, assembly GCA_030067915.1. Lineage (NCBI taxonomy): Eukaryota > Metazoa > Cnidaria > Hydrozoa > Anthoathecata > Hydractiniidae > Hydractinia > Hydractinia echinata. The sequence goes on from JASGCC010000154.1 coordinate 746,633, forward strand.
TATATACGGGCGTTTTCGACGTGTCAGCACTCTCGTAAAACTACATAGAAACAATTTAAAATGTCAAAATCAGACTGTTTCCTTCACCTGAAAATACAGTTTGGAGGGGACAGATATAGGGTTTACCGTTCAACTGCATCTTTTTGCCTGCGGTTTTACGTAGTTAGAAGGCACATAGAATCTCATCTATATATGTATACTTTATTTTTAAAAGTTGCCGACAACCTTCAACCAATTCCTATACTTTTCATCCTTTCCAGCTGTCGACAGATGTTTTTCCTTATATGACCATAAGGCCGATAATTGTCAACTCCCCTCTATTATCAGCTGAAAAGAGGTAAAAAAGACTGGTGAAACTTTAACAAAAATTTAAAAATATATATAATAGTATAGTTTTGTTACATCAGTTTCTTCAAAAAATCTTATTGTACTCTTTTATAATGTCTAAAAAACTTTGAAGTTATATCACATTTAGCAATTTGCAAAATCTTCACTTCATTTTCACAAAATGGATCAGAGAAAAGACCACCAAGACTGAATGTCAACTACGATTAGGTCAAAACAATTAGGATCCCCAAAATTCCAATTGGAGGACTTTAACCAAAAAAGGTTGATACACATTCAACATTTCCACAAAATGAATCATGTATCGTTTGCAACTTTTAAACGCAATGTTCAAATTGGAAAAAATCAAATTCAACAAAATAAAGCCTTTCAATACATGGTGGAAGTTGACAAATAGCTTTTCTCGTCAGTACAAAAATATTTATTATGAAATAAATAAGGCTGTCGCCATCCATTTGTGTATCGCCTGCTTAATATGTAACTTTTATTTTGTGTTTTCATCAATAAACATTAATACTATTTAATAAAATAATGATACATGTACATCATTTTGCTTTTGTTGCCCTTTTCACATAATAACCTCTCTTTTTTATCTGTTTAGCCTGGAACTGTTTTTTATGTGAGCATACGTTTATTATATAAGATATAATTAATTTTTATTAAAAATAAAGCTTTGTTGTTATTAATTCTCGTTTTTTTTTTGAGCCATGCGGAAGTTGAAGAAGTCAATATCAAAAAGAATTTAATTTACTTTGGTGAAGAAGGAGATGACCTTAAAATAAACACACGTATAAAAAAACGTCCCTCTCTTATTGACATCAAACATATTAAGGATTTTTTTGGATTGATAAATTGGTCAAAAACGTATTTTATTTTCACTACAGTTTCGTCTTTCCTCTGCCCCGTTTATTTTAACAAAAACAATGAGATTCCTGGTAAAGCATTGACGAGAGAAAGCTTAAAAAAGGTAATCAACCGGAATGAGATAACAACCGTTTTTACTCTCCGATGACATTTTGTTGAAAGAAAAGTAGAAATTAATTAACCGAATTAAGTGTATCATCGTTTTTACCTAGCTATAACCTTGGAAATAATATCTTGGAAATTTTCCCTTATTCAGCTCTTTCAATTCTATCTCGTAATAAAAAATCACTTGGCCAGTGCTCCATTATGACAGAGGTTTAGGCCGAGTAACTAACGTTGAAACTGCGCTAGCTACATATTTCACAATGTCAGCATTGCGGAACAATCGAGAAAAAGTCAAAATATGGTGAAATTGAGGCATGCTAACGTCAGCGAAAATTATCCGAACACTGCTGTGTACAGTGACAATAAACTGGTGAACATTGAAAAGTTGGCAGTGCTTATTTCCTCAATAGAATCGCCGTTCTTAACTGCTTGTGGTTGCGAACCTTAAAATTCTTCCCTTTTTCCCAATAAATTATGCCCAGTGTAGCTAACTTAACAATTTATGCATTCCTTATGTTATTTCCTTATTTAAACTGTTTCCTTCGATGTAAGCGAAAAATCAAAATAACTAGTTAGCTGCCTACCATACCTTATACATGCCCAGATTAGCATTCATAACTGAGTAAAATAAAGAAATAAAATGCCAGCTTGTTTTCCTGTAAAGTCCAACTCGAACAGCTGATTTAACTGACTAACAACATTCTCCATTACTTAGTAGATCCCGGAAACGCTCCACTAGAATTGCGATATGCTGTATACCTGTACTAAAGCGCTCCACTAGATTTGCGACATGCTGTATACCCTGTACTAATGCGCTCCACTATATTTGCGACATGCCGTATACCCTGTACTAAAGCCCTCCACTGGATTTGCGACATGACCTGTACTAAACCGCTGAAGCTGGATTTGCACCTAATCGCTCAACCTGGAGTTCAACTATCTTTCAGATAGTCGCTGTATTAGCTAATAGATGCATTTTGTGGAAAATGGCAGCAGTATAATTACTTTGTACTAAGAATAGATGAAATAACCGCACACGTGATAAGTATGACAAGTAACGTGACTAAAGTTGCATTATTGTATTAAAAACGCTCAGGAAATTCGCCTACGCTTTTTTAAAAATGTCTTAAAGTGTCTGACAGCAGAACTATTCGTTTTAGAAAAAAGGACGACAAAGGACGACATATTGCTGAAAGGTTTTTCGGTTATTTGTTAAAGCATTCATTGTGATTTCAAAGCATTAAAAAATAAGTTTTTTTATCAACATATACCCAAAAATGAGTGTAGTGTTCTAATACCTAGCTGACTAAGATGAACCTAGATTAGTTTGACCGATCAACTATGTTACACACACGAATTCTTATATCAAAATATACCGCCATATTTATATTTCGTCTCCACGTTCTATATCTCTACAATTCTCCCGGTCGCCGATTATATACAAATACTACATCCTCTTCTTTCTTGATCGAATCCTTCATTACGTCATCGTGTTGTTCATCAATCGAACGTCGTCGTGTTGCTCATCAATCGAACGTCATCGTGTTGTTGATTCATCGAACGTCATCGTGTTGTTGATTCATCGAACTTCATCGTGTTGTTGATTCATCGTACGTCATCGTGTTGTTGATTCATCGAACGTCATCGTGTTGTTGATTCATCGAACGTCATCGTGTTGTTGATTCATCGAACGTCATCGTGTTGTTGATTCATCGCACGTCATCGTGTTGTTGATTCATCGAACGTCGTCGTTCCACATAATAAAGCATAAACCATCACCTGAGTAAATACATGATTTCACATGCTTCTTATTTACATGTTCGCAAAGCGTGATTAACAAAAGGTGTGAACATAATGTGTGAACTTCTTCATAAATGTTTTGTGTCCAGTATCACTGAATACTGTCCAAATTTCGTGTAACATAAGTTCTGTTATCAACGTCACGTGTTTCTATTGTTTCTTCTTACTTCGTGAAAGATATGATTTCCAAGGATGACTTTTAGTTTGTAAACACTTCTTCTCGTTGTGCTGCTGATGTGTTTCTAGTTTGGTTTCTGGAGTTTTGTCTTCAGTCACTGTTCGTGTTCGCATGTAGCCAGGAGACCCAGTGTAATTTTTCTTACCACCGGGAAATCGGAGTAGTTAAGGTTGGAAAAATTACGCTGGGTCTCAAACGATTTTTCTGCGGCCAAAATCTGGCTGCGCTTTTTGATTGGCTAATTCTATTGTTCTTTGCTCACATGGTCCATGTCGGGGAAAGCCCTTTTCATCCGAATATTCCAGCGAGTGGTTTCACTCACCCTAACAAACATTAGTAAACTATAAAGTTTTTACCAGAGTAAGATGTGGCCAAGCTTGGTAAACAACTCACAGATAAATTAAAATGTCCTCCGAAGCGATTAGTCACATTGTCCAATTTAAACTCGGGGTTTCCGCTGAGTCATTCGTTCGCGTCTAAGCTTTTGTTTGAGAGAAACTCATTTTATCAACTCGAAGAAGAAAGCTTAGTTAACTAGGCTAGTTCGCATGTCCAAATTATTTTCTTCATCTGGAACAACTTCATCTGGAACATCATCATCTGGAACAACAGGTATTATTTTAGCAATTCTTCTTGTGTTAAACGTTTGGCAGTTTGTTTGTGTGCACACAGCTTCACTATCAGAACTAACTAAGCAATCTAGGCCTACTAGTGGAACAGCAATTGTGATGAATTCGCCATTGTATCCTGTGTTGTTGCTTTTCTCAGTCTCTTTAGCTATTTTCTTTTCTCTGTTGTTGTTTTTACTTTCTGTCTTCTCATGTTTCTCTCTGTGTATGTCTTCTCTTTGATTCTTCTCTACTTCCTCCTTCCTTTGTAAATATTTTCTTAGATGTAATTTGTTCCTCATGTATATTCTCCCTTGTGCGTCTTCAGTTAACGCACTCTTTTCGTATGATTTGATGACTGTGAATGGTTTAGGTATCCAATTTGTCGATAGTTTGTCTTTCCTCATCATAATTCTCGCTAATACGCTGTCACGTACATTGATGTGATGTTCTTGTACTGTTTTTCTGTTGGTATCAGCATATTCTTTTGTTTTTCTCTTATTTCTTCTGTCTGTTTCGTCAAGTTTCAAATTTTCTGACAAAAACTTGGAATATACAGGAATTTTATTTCTGATGTTTCTACCAAACATGACAGTAGCTGGAGGTGTGTTGGTTGTTGCATGAGGTGTAGTTCTGTAGAGTAAGAGAAATTTGTCCAGTTCCTTTCTCCAATCGCCATTTGCCCATGGTGAATATGGCGTGGTGCTGTGAAGTTCAATTCCATTTTCCTTTAGGTAACTCTTAAATTCTTGGGAGATCATTTTTTTTCCATTGTCGGCAATTAACTTCATTGGATATCCAAATTACTTGAATGCTTTATCTAGACCTTTGATTACATGGTCAATGTCAATCTTTTTTGTTTGTATAACGACAGGATATCTGGATCTGTAGTCTATCAGCACGATTAAGGAGTCCATTGTTGGATATGGACCTTGTATATCAAGTGCTAAGGTATGCCAACTTGTAGGTGGAATTTCAGTCGATTGGGTATGTGTTGGTCTAACTACTGCTGAACTTGTTGCTTGACATGACATACAAGTTCTGATCATTTCTTCAATCTCTTTATCTATCCCAGGCCACCATACTTTTCCTCGTATAAGTCCTTTGGTCTTGACTATACCAAGGTGATGCTCATGTGCGCTATCTAAGATTCTCTTTCTGAGAGTCTTCGGAATGACTAAACGGTTGCCCTTTAGCACTAAGTTGTCTTTTACTACTAGTTCATTTCGGCAGAGATAGTATTGTTTCATTTCAGGATATTTATTCCATTTCTTCAGTTTAATGTTTACTCTGAGCTTTGCCAATTCCTCGTCTGTTGCAGAATCATCAGCAATTTCTTTTATTGTGACCGCAATTGGCGTAGCATCGTTGATTATCGTGTTGACATAATGTTCTGCTTCGATAGTAAAGTAGTCACTTGTTCCACGTGCTTCTAAAGGAGACCTGGAGAGAACATCTGATGCGTTGGTTGCTCCTGGTTCATATACAACTTTAAACTTGTACGGTTGTAATTTTAATAACCATCGTTGTATACGTGGTGTGGGATTCCCTCTTGATGATAAGATTTTCTCCAGTGGTTTGTGGTCTGTGATAACTGTGAAGTCACGATCGTATAGGTGGTAATGGAATTTTTGTATTCCCCACAACACTGCAAGACTTTCTCGCTCTGTTTGAGAATATCTTTGTTCAGTTTCATTTAAAGCTTTGGATGCATATGCTATTGGCTTGAAGGTGTTGTTCCTTTGCTTCTGTGTCAAAATAACTCCAAGTCCTATGGGTGATGCATCTACAATTATTTTTGTATCAGCATATGGTTGATAATAGGCTATAACTCGCGAGTTAGTTAGTTCTTCCTTTAACTTGACAAATGAGTTTTCTTGAGCTTCATTCCATTGAAATTCTACATTTTTCTTTGTGAGCTTTCGTAGAGGCTCTGTAAGATCAGCATAATGATGAATGAACTGGGAACAGTAGTTAACTAGTCCCAGAAACCTTCTTACTTCTGTGGCATTTGTAGGTCGTTTGGTTTGATTCACAGCATCCACTTTAGATTTATCAGGAAATATTCCTTTGTCGGTCAGTCTGTATCCAGAGAATGTGAGCTCATTTACTGCGAATACGCATTTGATTGAGTTGACTCGCAGTCCATTGTCGTAGAGTTTTTTCAGTAATTTGTCTAGTCTTGTTGCAGTTTCATCTATGCTTTTTCCCCATAACAGGATATCATCCGAAATTGATTTTGTTCCATCACATCCTGCAATACATTGCTCAATTGTTTTCTGAAATTGTTCAAATGCAGAATTAGCTCCATAGATGAGTCGTTTTGATTGATAACAGCCTTTGTGAGTTACAAAGGAGGTAATGTGTGTAGAACTCTCATCAAGCTCTATTTGATGATAACCTTCTCTTAGATCAAGCTTGCAAAAATATTTTGCGTCATTGAGTTCCGGTAGTATCTCATCTAACTTCGGAATTTGATGTCTCTCTCTTATTATAGCTTCGTTTGCCCTTCGCATGTCAATACATAGTCTTATTTTCCCATTTGCTTTGGGTACCACTACTATTGGGTTTATCCAACTAGTTGGTCCATTTACTTTTTCTATGCAGTCATTTTTAACTAATCTGTTTATTTCATCTGATACTGTCTGTCTAGTATGGTATGGCAATCTTCTCAGACCTGCCTGTCCAACTCCTACGGCAATCGTGATTCCTCCAATGGCAATACAGAGTGGTGCCCCCAGACCCGAGGCCAACGCCCCGATTCCGATACCTGACGTTACTATAGTAATACCCAATAGTCCGTGGTCGCAGTATCGGATCCAGACCCCATGCATTTTAAATTTTTTTGCGAGTCTGTCCCGATCCTTAATCTCATTTCGCAGATACTGTTCAATATCTTCAATCTTTTTGAGCCTGTAGGCCTGGCTTCCATCCTGCAGGTCCGCGCTTTCCGCAGGGGCGCTCGGTAAATTCGGATACAGCTTAGTTATATCAGTCATTTATTATTCAATGAGCAAACACATTGTAATTCCAGTGAAGGATACATTTTTGTCGTGGTGTAATTCGTCTGTTAGCATGAACTCGAGACGATCCGTAGAACCCTTCAAAGGTAGGTAGATCGGGGTGTCAAAAGTCCAGGTCAACATATCCCCCCAAGAATTTAATTCCTTGGTGAGGAGTAAAGCCAGAATTTTAGACTTTTTACCATCTAGCAGGCAGTCGTCTTCATCCAACTGAGGGCAAACAAGTCGTAGTCGAATATAGATGTCAGTCTTGTAGAAGGAATCATAGTCTCCCTTCTGATAGTAATTTTACTAGGGTCGTAGGATAGACCCAGGAGCTCTTGCAGCTGTCGATGAATAACCACCGTGTACCCGTCACTGACACGGAGCCTACAGAGTCCATTTTTCAAGACAAACAGTTTGATCCTTTCCTGTGCCTGACTATTGACGATAGCTGCCAGATCCTCGATCCTATACAGACCGTTCATAATCTCAATCCTAATTTCCCTCTGATCGGGCCCTATTTTACGGATGACAAATTCATTATCGCTGTAAAGATTCAACCATACGGGTCGAATGCTGATGGACTTTAGGGCAATTCTCGTGTCCTGTCCCAGGTAGTCCTCAAACATCGTGGGCTTTGCAATATCAGTGATGTAGAGTTGCTTCATCCTTTTCTTCTAACAAGAAAGGAATGAATATCTACTCATACAACCCCAAGGCAAGGTACAAATCCAACAGGGGAGAATGGCCACTTGGTGTAACCAACTTGGAACACCAGGACCTGTATGTATCGACGGAGTTGCATATTTCTGTGGCATTCCCCGAGTTTACCAAATACCCCATCAAGGTTACGACAACCTATCTGAGTGACCCTGTGATTCAGGGATGGACAAAAGGACAGGCCTTGAACTATTGGAACGTGCAGGTTAATTTTGCTATCCATTGCTCAAGCACCGCATTAGGCATCTCTGCCAAGCACCTAACAGGCTCCGTACCCCTTGTCAACGCTGTCTTTAAATTCCATTTATACTACCACATGCGTCGTATCCTGGCAAGAATGAAGGCACCCATGCCTTACAACGATGGGTTTAGCCGGTACAAAAATCCCTACTCAACCTCTGGGTATGCGCAGGTATGTCGCGAATACGGTGCCGACCCCAATGGCCTATACAAAACCAAATCGGTAAGTGCATCACTCACCAACGGAAGATGGTGGCCACAAGTTGAGGGTGATTGGGCCAAATTCATCATCCCCACAAGTCAGGGTTTGACGTCCGAGGGTCTGACCAAGCTAAGTGAGAGTATTCGCGTCTACGTGGTCTTGTTGCTTGGATCGCAGGCAGGTGCCAAAGCATCCTTACTCGGCTCAGGTGCGGATAACTACACAACAAGACAGATTTTGATGCAGAAATTTGAAGCCATGGTACAACGTCAGGAAAATGTAGGGCATGACATTCTGGAATTCCAGAATGTCTTGGAATATGCCCGAACGCCAGTGAATTTTGCCGTTATGTCCAGCGTGTACATGCTGCCGTCAGACATGAACCTACGTATAGGTAAAATTGTAGGGTATAACAACAAAATTTTGATCGCACCTGCCAATGTCAATGTGGGGGTACAGGTTGACGTGAATAAGCCTATTGTTAAGCATACTACGCCTCCTATGCATAGTACACCTCCCAAGCATACTATACCCCTTATACATACCACAGTACCTATACATACCACAGTACCTAAGCATACTATACCCCCTAAGTATACCACACCTCCTACGCATACCACACCTCCTGGGCATGCTATATCTCCCGGGCATGCTACGCCTCCTCATCCTCCCGAACAGCCCCCACAAAACCAACACGAGGATAACAAGGCCGCATTAATCACGACAGGGGTAGGGATAATCATTATATACATATGGCTTAATAAAATATTAGACCTTTCCAACATATAGCACGACAAACCCATCAGCGGCCGCGATGGCCATGTACAGATGCTTGGCAGCGTATTCCACGATAGTTGCCGCTACCCTGAGAAAGAACGAGACAACCGTACCAATAATCCCGGGTAATGAAGCGCCTGCTTTACCTGCCAGATATTTAAGGAACCTTCCAATCCTTTCAAGCTGCTTCTCTACAAAGCCTTTTCCTGCACCTCCTGCGGCACTTCCTCCTGCGGCACCCGCCGCGGTAGAACCTCCCGTAACGGCGAGTACAATGGTTGAAACCAGTAGACCAATGGCGGAGACGATACTCGCTATGGTCAGACCCTGCTCCCTGAACAAAATTTTAAGCTTTTCAAGCAGTGATGTGTTATCTTCGGAGATTTTCAACAGCGTGTCCTTGATGTGTCTCAGCTGGCTGTTAATATCACGTTTGAGCTCTTTCACCTTTTCCTGTAAGGCATTCCTTTCATCCTCCATACCTTTAATGTCTTTCTTAAGCTTTTCTATTATTTTTTTATCAAGGTTAGAAATCTCACATCGTATGCCCCATCTTTCTGATCCTTGAGTTGTTCCAGCCTGGCTTTTGCATTGTCAATCTTGCTGTCATACGAAAGTATCTTATTTGTTAGACTTTAAATGTTACCCTGATAGGTTTGAAGTTCAAGGTTAAGCCCATTTAATTCACGCTCGGTGAATTTAGTGAATGAAGTTTCTTTTGTAAGGGTTTCTGCATCATGTACAACTCTCCTTATATTATCTAAGTTTTCCATAGGGATGGCCTCATCAGGGGCCGCCTCCTTCACAATATCATCAACCTCTAGCGCAATTTCCCGGATCGCTGCCCTTTTGTTGGGGGTATCGACATAATCTTTAAAACCCATGGCCCCGCACGTCCTGGGCCATAATGCCATATTTTTTTAATGTACTTAATGCTAGAAACCGTCTTCCATCCTCTCTTGTAACCCTTATTTCTTTGAGAAAAAGCTGTTCCCCTTTACGTTTAAAGTTGTCATTAATTAAATTTATTTCTATCTTGGTTTTATCCAGAGATCCCAGGTTCCAATTTTTATTTTTATTAAGATATTCGTAAAAATCATTAACTTTTGATTCTAGTATATCTCTCGCGACTTTATCAAGTGCACCTCCCTCCCAGGGTTGAAGGCCCTGGCGTTCCCGGGAGCTGTTGAGTTGATGGAAGTTGTTGCGTACCATCATCGGGCCTATCATCCTTCCCACCACCCTTATCAAGATCATCCTCATGTGTAAATCCCGGATTATCGGCCATTTATTATAGGATTTCCGTCATATAATAATCATGAGTACATTCGGAACGACCCTGGACCCATATGCAGAAACGAAGCAGCTCTTTGGCTCAAGGGACGCCGTCAGAGGGTACAGATAAGTCATATACCAAGCACCATTAATCAGAACGAGGACCTCTATGTAGACATTCCAAATATGTCCCAGAACGATGTTATTTTCCCGGGGAGCCTCAGGCTCCTGTTTGACCTAACGCTGACGGGTAAAAATACAAAACGTACCCTAGTCAGCAATATTAGCAAAAGTCTGGTGCAAAACCTACGTATTACCCTGAATGGTAACGAGGTACAGAACATATCTGATTACAATATCCTGGCAGTGTACCGGGACCTCTGGCTGCCCAAATTTGACAGAGAAAACAACCTGATTCTTGAGGGCATTAACCCAAACGATGGTACCATCAGAGCCCTGCAGGTCAAGGCTACTGAGTACGTCGGGACAGATGAAGAGAAAGCCATCGCTGCGGCGTATAGTAATACCTTCTGCATCCCGCTGGGTAAAATGTTTGAGTTGACTAGGGGTATCCCTTTTTACCAGGCAGGTCTCCATGATAGGCTACAGTTCCTTCTGCATTTTACCCCACATAGCGATGTGATCAAAGATGCAGGGACGGCAGCCGATGCTGCGTACAAAATCACCAATACCAAGCTAGAGTTTGACAAGATCGCCCACGAGGGCTTGGAGAGCGCTATAATGTCACGTTATAGCCGTCTCGCACTACCCTATGAACGGATACTCCGTAGCAAGGTAGTGACCCTTAAAAAAGCTGACACGAGTTACAACCTTCAAATCGATACCCCCGCCAAGTGTCTAAAGGGCGTCTTGCTACTGTTTGTAGACCCTGCAACAGTGAAGCCCTATGCTGGAAAGAATGAGGTCTTTTACAACCCAAAGATTGAGAAGATTAGCGTCACGGTGGAAGGTAAACCTAACGAGTTGTATTCACATGCCATGCTTCCCAAGGATCATCTTGAACAAGTCGTCAACATTTTCGGCAGTCATGATAGCAACGTGACTAATGGGCAATTCTTCAATGAACGCTACGCCCTGTGTATCGACTTCAGAGCCTCAAATGACAATACCCTGCGTGGCTCTGGAAAGCCTCTGCAAAGGCTTAGTGATGGGATAACGCTGCACATGACCAAGAAAGCTGACGGAACCGGGGATTTTAGATGTTATATATACTTGCTAATGGACGCGCAGCTGAACATTCTAGACGGTAGATTTCACTCAGTAGAGTATTAGTGACCACAACTCGTGTTTGTCCCTAAGGGCAAAAACGAGTCAACATGGAGGAGGCCAAATGTTCAAAATGTAAACACTATCTTTCTTTAGGCAAATTTAGGATCAAGGGCAACGGTCAACTGACAAAAATGTGCATCAAATGCTTGAGCGTAGACAAGGCGTCAATGGATCGTAATACGTGCCACCATGAAAGGCGGATATCTCGTTGCAAAGACTGCGGTGGCGGAGAAATATGCATCAAACATGGTAGGCGAAGATCCCAATGCAAAGACTGCGGGGGGAGTGAGATCTGCATCGAGCATGGTAGGCTAAGATCAAAGTGTAAAGACTGTGGACGTGGAAGCATCTGTGACCATCAAAGGGAGAGGTCAAAGTGTAAAGAGTGTGGGGGTGGAAGTGTCTGCAAGCATAAAAAGATAAGATCAGTATGCAAGGACTGTGTGGGTGGAAGTATCTGCGATTATCAAAAACAAAGTCGGCAATGCCCTATATGCGACCCTGCTGGACATCTCGCTCACAATGTACGCAACCAAACCCACGATGCCCTGAAGGGAAACAAGGAGCTCAGTTCCCAGGAGCACCTTGGGTGCGATATGGCTAAGCTGCGAGCTCATATTGAAGCCCAGTTTTCCGAGGGCATGACCTGGGACAATTATGGCAGGCGGTGGCACATTGATCACAAGGTACCAATTAAATATAGAGAAAATGGGGATGCTCCATCGCTTGCCGAGGTAGCGAAAAGACTGCACTACACCAACACGCAACCTATGTGGGCAAGTGAGAACATTTCAAAAGGCAATCGCTTCGTCTCAAAATAAAGCATGGCGACAATAGCTGTCATCGTAGCAGGTGCGGCAATAAACGCATTAGCATTCAGTGGCACGAACTTTCTATTTAGCAAGCTCTCGCGGCATGGCGAAGTGGAACGAAGAAGACATGACGAGGCCATGGAAAAGCTCAATGATGCCGAGGCCCAGTGGATACGAGATAGACAAGCCAAATTGGACTGGTTTAATGAACAACGGGAGATGCAGATAAAGGCAGGTAAATGCCTTCGCGAACTCGATGACGACCTGTACAAATACTACATCGCGTCAAACAAGAAAGCCCCGATATTGTCTGACTATTATACACCCTCAAAGGAGCAACAGGATGGGGAATTTACCTTCATCCTTGGATCATTGTCCCTACTAGGCTTCGTGGCTTACAAGTATCTGTAAGAACGTTTTCTGACATATAATAAACATGTCAGAAAAATCACATATTGTTACCGATGAGGAGGCGGAAAAGCTAAGCCAAATTTACTATACCCCAGAACATGTGTGGACCGGGCGCAAGGCTATCAAATTACTCGCGAAGGAGAGCGGTCTATCAAAAAAGCTAGTAACCCACTGGTTGTCTCGTCAACTCTTGTGGATACGACACATCAAAGGCCCTAAAAAAATCGACTACCCCCACTTCACCATTACAAGACCAAATGAGATGCATCAGTTTGATCTGTTGTATATGCCGCATGACAAGCTGTATGGAAGCGCCTACAAGTACATATTGACGGGTATTGACGTGGCTTCAAGGTACAAGGTAGCTAGGCCTCTACGTACCAAAAAGGCCGGTGATGTCGCGGATATGATCAAGGATATCTACAAAGCGGGACCTTTACACTACCCAAAGACCTTCCAGTGCGACAATGGTACTGAGTTCAAATCGGATGTAACAAAATTGCTAGAGGACAAGGGGGTGGAAATCAAGAGGGCTACCACCAAGTATCACCATACATTCACGGCATTTGTGGAGTCTTATAACAAGGTACTTGCGGAAAGGCTCTTTAAACCTCAGGATGCGCAACAACTAGCCTCTCATGAGACTAGTAGCACATGGGTCAAACACCTGTACACTATCGTGAAAGGCCTAAACAATACCAAGACTTCTATGATTAATATGAAGCCTAACAAGGCTATGAAGATGGATGAAGTACCGCTTGCAATAAGCAAAGAATACCCCGAAGAAAAACCCTTACCAGAGGACGGGTTGTACCTCTATCTGTTACAACCGGGGGAAGAATATGGTGACTCGAAAAGACGCGCAACTGACGCCTTTTGGAGCAGACAAACTTATAGGCTGGGGCGCATAACGGAGGGTAGCCGCGTGCTGTACTATTTGAAAGACGGCCCTGAAAGAAGCTTCGTCTCGGAAGAGTTGATGCTTATTCCAGAGGACGTTCAGGTAACCCCAGAAGAGGTTAAAGAGTGGTAGATTTCTCGTTTTTCCAAGGAGGACGGTGGCACCTCCCCCACTTTTCCCTATAACTTTTTACTACCCTTGTAGGTAGTAAAAAATTAGTGCCCGTTTAAGTCATATCATTCAGCGAGCTCCAAGAGACGTTCATGTGTGTAGTGTTCACCAAGCCTGAAATGTCTCACACGCTCCGGATTGACTTCAATACATCCACGCTCTCGAAGCCACTTGTAATGGACAATAGAATTCGGGGTTTCTGCTAGTACCAAAATCTCACCCTTGGGGTAGTCAACAAGCTTATTCCGTATTTTTTGCGCTACATACCCCTGTTGGCCACAGATAGCCAGGTATGGCCAGGGATCGTCGTTGTTCTTCTGGATAATGACCATACTGTTATCCTTTCCAGGATCCTCGAGATGGGGCACGGCACGTTGCTGTAGCTCCTCAATTTCATCCCCCAGCACTATGAGCTGTTTGTCCCTATCGTCCAAGTCATCCTCAAGGAGCGCCATGGCAATATCCTTATCCTCAAGGGCTTGACGCTGCTCCTTGAGTTCATCCTGTAATTTCTCAACACCTTTTTGGGCTAACCAAGAGATTAGTTTTACTGCCTTGGCTTTCCTGGAACGGTGTGTAATTTCAAGGGCCCCTCCCAGCGTGACGAAGATGTCATGCCGGTTTTTCCCTCTTCCAAGGGTGTAGTCGCCCACTCGACCCATTAGACCCTCTATTTCTCCCCTTGATATTGTCATATGACGATCAAGACCATACTGCCTAGCATTTGGAATACATAGAAATCTTTCGAGGTCGGCACGTTTAAAATGAGGTTGATTTTGTTCATCAAACAGGGTCTCGATGACTCCTGCGGGCACTGCGTTGAAGAGAGAAAACTGCGACGACATTTTCTATATACCAATGCTTGGCCAGGGGATTTCAACGTGGTCATTCGAGAATCCTCCAAGTCCTAGGGTGTTCCAGATTTACGTACAGGCATGCATGCTTGGATTTTTTCAATTCAGCCTTGATATCATCCCAATCGGAGATCATGTTAGTCTCTTCGTCTATCATTTTCATATCCGAGCGCTCGTGGGGATACCAGAGAAAGAGCTGTTTTTTCTGCCTCCTCAGATTCTTGGGTAATGCAGTATACGATTGCGTGAAGAGCCATAAACTATGCCTTCTGTGCCTACCCGAAATAGCCAATTCAAGTAGGGATTGTCGACGCTTATCGAGGCTTTCGTCAGATATCATGTCGTCCACTATGAATAACGTCTCTTCACCAGCCAGCAATGAGAAAAATTTCGCTATCCATTCAAACAGTTGGTCCTTGCGATCGATCATAAAGACATAGGGGTCTTTCCAGAGGGAGGCCCTCTCTAAATAGGTGGCATTCCATCTAATTGTAGGGACGACTATGTTGTGATAGTGTTTTTTATACTCATTTTCCAGCAGGTCCAGGACACGTTGCGTCTTGCCACAGCTTGTTGGCCCTGTGAAGATAGCTGTATGGGAGTCTTTTACGACGTCCAACACCATTTATTCCTATTTATTTTCGGTATAGTGCAAAGGCATTCAGCACAGATCCATGTGCAACCGGGGTTGTTTACAAGATGTCCATTACAGGCGGGGCAGAGCTTGGTATTTTGGGTCTTATATTCGAGGGGTAGAGGATCAAATACTATCTTACCCTCTAGGCACCGCAATACCCTGCGATACATTTTAACAAGTAGTGCCTTTTCCGGGCTCTCAGGGGGTGCTCCGATGAGTTCGATGTACTTGGGTATAAAATCGTATGTCAACAGGGTGTAGAGAAGTAGGTAATCTTTATCCTGCTCAAACCCTCTAATTTCGCTGTCAATATCAAGAGGATCTACCTCGTGTTCGATAACAGTATCCTTGCATTTGGTACGCCGCATCTCCTTCGCCTTCGCCTTGGCCAGGCAACCTATACAACTTTTGGTCCTACCATTGCCCCTAATTTTGAATACGCTTCTTCTTGAAATTGTCCATATATAAAAAGCGTTTACAGTTAGAACACTTACATTTCATGGCCTCCTCCATATTGATTTCTATTTGCCCTTGGGGACAAATAGAAACTTTACCATACGCTCATTCTGGAAGTATCAGGATTTTTTATACCAACCCTGCTTGATCGCGTATTCGTCGAACAAGATCGCTGCCGTCATATAGCCGGCGAGCTTCAGGCCGTCCTCCAGGTCCATCTTTTCCCCAGGTCTAGAAACTCCTAGGGCCTTCTTCGCTCCCATGGCTATCAGGATTGTGTACGATACCAGCCTGACGGACTCCCATAAGGAGTTAATAACCATGGTTTCCTTTGGGCTAATGTTGCTTGGTGTTGCTGTACTCATTTATTTAGAGCATTTTAAACATTTCTATATTTGGCTGAGTTTTGCCCTGTTTCCCCTGCTGAGGCTCTGGATTAGTCGCTGGCTTGTGGGATTCATTTCCACCATTTTTGGAGGCAAATTTGTACCATACCCCAACCCCTATCGCCAACACGGCAAGCGTACCTACGCCGTATATGTATACCGACTGTACGGAACTTGCCCCAGAAGAGGCTTTGACTGTAGGCTCTACAGTACCCTCTTGTTGTTTCATTTCTTCCTTTCTTTTTTTCATCAGTGCGGCCAACTTGTGTCCCTGGGCCACACGCCCCGGATGCTTTACTGGTTTTGTAATGACCCTCTCTTCTTGTTTCTGATCTTCTTCACTCATTTATCTTATAGCACCGCCGTCCGAGGCTCTTCCCTAGTCTCCTCCTCCACCTCTTCCTTCTCTTTACCCATATGCCGGGCTGTATGCCCTGCTACCAAAATTGGTGCTAGACACCTTCCAATGGTACAGTACACAAGAATCCCTAGGTCTGTCATGGCGTCCCGGATAATAGGGTCCTCCTCGATATCCTTTCGCAGGTCCTCGACACTGTCGATATCCACTACATTTCCAATCAAATTTGGGTATAGGCTGATTACGTGGGTAGACAGTGCCCTGGCCGTTTTCTCTCCTTTCTCTTGGAGTTCGCGCTGTACGTACTCAGTATGTACCTTGTCAATGGCCTCATCCTTGTCAACAAACCCTTCTGTGCATTTTTTAGGTAGAAGATATCCCTTGCCTTTACGCAGGGCTTCCTTCAGGACCTGACGTTTATCGATAGGCTTTTCAACATGTTCATATTCTGTAGAGGCTGTGTCGAATACTTCTGCAAGCTCTGACATTCTCCTTATTATACGGCGATATCGATAAAAAACATAAACGATCAGGGCATAGGGTAAAATTATAGCGATTAGTAGACACACATTTATTCCCGGGTGGGTACCAGGCGATAATGGCCCCTGGCAAGTGTTGTAATCTGGTCGGGCTGTACAAGCCTTTTATCATCATCCCTGTTGAGTGCTAACTTCGATACCTCTTGGGTATAGACCTTATGCCTCTTATTTTGAATCAGGACCTGACCCCTGTATATATCAACGCCCTCTTCGAGACATCGCCTATAGTCGTCAAAGGTGATGGACTTTTTAGTCACGCATCTTTTAACGCCCTTCGCTTTGCGATCGCCGCCCCCTTTTTTGAGGGTCTCGTAGGCATAGAGTTTTGCTCTCAGGGTGATGAACTCGGTCATGATCTTACCACTTAACTCGTCTTTCATCAGACCCACAACCTTCTTGTTTTTCCCTATGGGGAGAGGTCTATTATCTTCCTCACTGTAGGCACTTGTGTCAAATCTTTTTTCGACGTCGTTGGCTATATCAATATAGAAATCATGTGTCTTGATATGGTATACGAAGGAGTCTGTATCCATGTAACAGAGCTGCAGCTTGCTGCCATATTTTGGCTGCATGTAGTCGTAGTGGAACTCGTACATCACCATTTTTGACAGGTCCAGGATGGCCTGCCCTATATACACCGGTTTGTTGATTTTGACCTCCGTTTTGCCCATCTCTACACCTAGGAGGCGCTTGCTAAACCGGCTTCCACCCTTGAAATTCGGCTTCATGACCAACTTCGTGTACTTGTCCTCGTTGGTAACAAGCTGAATGTTGCGGTGATTCCTAATGTTCTCCATGGTCTTCCCAAACACGCTCAAATTCATGAGTTTGTAGAAGTCTTTCTCAAACTCGTTTTTAGCAGCCGTTCTCAGCCCCGTGTTGTGATCTATATACCCCTTCAGCCATGCCTTCTGGTTAAACCGAATGACCCTGTGCATCCTCTTCAATTCAAGCCCATGTTTTATAGCCTCGTGAAGGGCTCTTATATGCACCACGTACCTCCGCTTGTTTTCCAAATTTGGTACCAGTTTCTCGACCTTGTAGACAATCGTGCGTTCGGGTAGGAACGGCAAATCATTATGTTTGTCATGCAACATCTCGGGGTAGTCAATATCTACCTCTAGAATGTATCCATGTTTATTGTCCATAACGAGCTTCTCGATCCGCTTTTCGGTAAAGGCCTCAACGTTTGACACCCATTTGAAGCCGTCCGTTGGCAGGTCTTGACGCATCGCCCAGCCGTTCAGGTTATTGCTATCTAGATATTGGAGGTATGACGATTCAACCTCCGGATCGTACTGGTCTCCCATGTACTTATTGTTTGCCTTGACATAGCGGTTTACGGCCTGGGTTATGCCTCCTCGGATGCCCTTCTCGAACATCAATAGCATGTTGGGATCTGTGAGGAGCTCCAGCTTGATTGTAGTGACAATGGTCTCTAACTTTGCGATTATTCTCGCAGTCGTCAAACGGCCTTAAGCAGATATGGCATTCCGTGGCCTCGTTATGTTCCCTTTTTTAGGACCTCTGTCAGTTCCAACATTGGCTGCTGCGGGTAGGTGTTATATAACCGCTTCACCTCGTCCTCCAGGTGGTTCACGAACCTCGTCACACAGTCCTTGCCGCTGTACGCTGTTAGGGGATCCGGTACATCACCATATGCAAAGGTACTATAGGTACACCAGCCAAACGGTACATGCTTACTCAGCTTTTTAGTCTTTTTACCCCTCGCATCTTCTATCGGGATGAGTAGACTCTCTAACTCTGCATAGATAGCAAAGGGTAACTTGAATTGCTGTTGGCCATCCCTATAGTATAGCCATTTTTCAAACTCTTTTGGCATTGTTACCTTGACTGCCTCGTGGTCCTTGCAGTAGCCATGGTGCTTATCTCTCGATTCAACTGTGGAAAAGGCCTGTAGGCAGTTTAGGCAGAAGTGCATTTTTGCAGTATTTTTTTGAGGTCTCAATACCTAGGAGTCGCGATAGAATTTTGACGGCCGTGTAGTGGGTCTTTTTGTCATTGGTGATGAGCAGTAGGTTCACCTGCTTGCTGCGTCCGCTCTGCTTCGATCGCCTCAGGATATTAATCTTCTTTCCCGTTACATGCAAGACGTTTACATCAATGTCCTTATTATTATTCTCAAACTTATATATGCTTTTGATGCTTGTCGGAAACTCTATACCCTCCCAATTATAGAGGTCTACGTAGGGTCTCATCTGAGAGATTCGATTCGGGTTCCTTCCTATCTCTTCATGATGTAGGCAAGCGATGACGCCCCATTTGAAACACTCCTCATCTTCATTCACTGGATTAATAACGGCCTTCTTTGATGCTATCCATTTAGGTAGTTCTATGTATGACGAACCCCTTGTTAGCCGCAACTTATGGAAGTCTACATCAAGGTGTAGGATTCGACTAATCGTAAATCCACTTTTGGGTAGTGCCGGATGTTCCACATGTGTCTTGATTTGGGCAAACGTGCCATCAAGCACGTCGTCTACGTCGCTACCTTGGAAGACTGAGGCCATATTGCTATTAAAAGCCTTCTTCACCTCGATGTGCTCATCGTTGGCCCCCTCCATATTTGATGGCTTCCTCCACATCATCCACAGGGACAGCTGTACCTTCGCAGATCCCATATCTTCTACCTGGTCCTCAACCAATGTTTTCACGTTTGGTCTCACCATTCCTATATATCCGTCGACGTCGGCTCCTCCCATACCCGGAATGCGGAAACTTCGAAAGGTCCTGTGGAGAGCATGCTTATGTTCCTGAGGCGTAAAATCTTGCTCCGGCTGTTCATATAGATTTTGGATGTCTTCGAGGTAGTCTTCATCAGCCTCTTTTTCTACCTCATCATGAAGTGTAGGTTTCGTGTTGGCTGCCCTGTTATAGAGATCCACCACCCTACGTTTAAAGGCTGCATAGGTTATCTTGACCCCCTCTTTTATAGGCTTTGGGACAGCGTCCACAAGTCAATTATACCATCCCAGTATCTTGGTTTTCACGATGGAACGATTTTTTAACATTTCCTGCCTCTCGAAGAGATCCATATCCTCGGACGTTATGGGTTTAGCTGGTTGTTTAGGTGGCCTCCAAGCGTAACGTGGTACATCCCCCAATGTTATAGGTTTAGCTGGTTGTTTAGGTGGCCTCCAAGCGTAATGTGGTACGTCAGCCAATAGAGCAATCAATTCAGCCTTCCGTAGTCTATAATACTCGGTTAAGCCAAGGCTTTTAGCAATATCTCGTAACTGCTTCACAGTGTGCGCGTTCATTCCATTTTATTGTATAGATAATGTTTTGCCAGACGATTTCGAGATGGTCAAAACTAACACATTTTGACTGCGCATGCGTTGATTTTTGATGATATTTAGCGTCTTTTGTAGGGGGAGGGGGTGTGATGATATTTATGGGAGTATGATGATATTTATAGGAGTATGATGATATTTATGGGAATGTGATGACGTCAGCGGTGTGCGGGGGAATTTTAGGGACTTGTGCTAGAAATTTTTTACTTATTTGTGGACTAATAGGGACTTGTGTTGGATGGTACTGGATTTGTTGTGTTTGATCGTGGCGTGTGCGTGCGCGTGCGTGCGCCTGTGCTAGAACATACATTTCCCTATCTCTTGCATTTCTTGCATGTTTTCCCTTTTGTTATTCTACAATCTTTGCTAGAGTGTGACGTCATACCACATCTACCACAGGGGTTATTGTTGTAGAACTTTTTGCTGTCTCTGCTATCGTCACTCTTATTATAGACTTTCTTCCCATTGTTTTTGTTGTAATTTCGTTTGTTTCCGAAATGATTCCTTTTCATCATGGTGTTTACTTCACCTACACTTGTTGCGTTTTCTTCAATTTTCTTTGTTTGACTTGCTGACTGTTCTAGAGCTCTTCCTATTCTTAAAAGTTTCTCTAGATTCAAGTCTGTTTCCTGAAGTAATCTTTTGCGAAATTTTGAAGATCGACATTTTGTGATGACTTGATCTCTGATCTCATCATCCAGATTTGTGTACTCACAGTATTGTGCTAACTTCCTCAGTCTGGTAACAAATGCATCAACTGATTCTCCACATTCTTGCTTTGCTTCGTGGAAAATAATTCTTTCATATGGAACATTCTTCTTGATATTGAATTGATCGTTCAACTTTGTCAATGCTTGTTGAAATGTTGTGGCTTCATCTGAATTTGGTAAAGTGTCAAAGATTTGCTGTACTTCCTCTCCTGCCATGTGCAGAAGTGTGGCTCTTTTTTGACCATCATTTACGATCCCAGACGCCTCGATAAAGTAACTAAAACTCTTTCTCCACTTCTCCCAACGCTGTGCTAAGGTCGATGGCTCCCCTTTTGGGTCAAACTGTCTTAATGCTGGCAACTGTACTGGTATTGCAGCTGTAGCCATTCTGATTTTGACTTTCTATGCTTTTGTTTCAATAACTAATTCTATTAAAACTTGCATGAACTCGTATCCTCTGCTCGTCGCCAATTTGTAGTGTTCTAATACCTAGCTGACTAAGATGAACCTAGATTAGTTTGACCGATCAACTATGTGACACACACGAATTCTTATATCAAAATATACCGCCATATTTATATTTCGTCTCCACGTTCTATATCTCTACAATTCTCCCGGTCGCCGATTATATACAAATACTACAATGAGTTTGTCAAAAACTTTTTTATATGTCCCGTAAATAAGGTTGTGGATAGAGGCATCTAGTGATAATATCATTCGAAAAACCAAATTATAATTCTTAATCAGAAATCGGCAAACAGATGCAAAATAATAAGAATATTATTAAGAAATGCTAAGTCAGTAAAAGGTATCGCCTGCAGTCATAATTTGAGACACGATATTTAACTGAGGACGGTCACCGCTTTGTTTACGACCAAACGCAAAGAAAGTCATGCTAACTGGGCAAGGTGAATAAAAATAAATTGTATATCCCAAAAATTATATTCAGTGTTAATAAAAATACAAAATACAACTTGTTTACAAAATACAGGTTTATTATATTTGACCGTTAGCGTATAAACAGTGTTCTTTATTGATTTTTTAAAGACAAAACTTACTTGCTATGTGGACAAGGAGTACAAACTACAGATTACAAAGGACGTCGAGAATAGTCACATTATTTCTACAGATAGCCATAACTCTAAATAAACCAACGAATTATAGATTTTAAAAATAAAGCAAAAAATAACATTGCATGTAGCGGTGCATCTTTCCTACTATAAAACTAACACAAAGTTCAAACCGTCCTTCCAAAATGTCTATCCAAACATCGTCACAAATCTTATTTCGTAGTTATTGTAACACTATAATTAATGATGTAACCTGGTCCATGCCAAGATGTTCTGAAGCTATCGCCAAAGCTAACATGATGTCTACTATAAAAATATTAAATGCAATATAAGAAATTACAAAAAAAACATCTGTGCGAATGTTTCATTTTTTATTAAAAGAACTACAAAGTGCTAACACTCTTTACAATATGTCTATCCAAACATCATCACAAAACTGGAATCGTTGTTGTTAAAACATTTATAATTTCTGAAGTAACCTGGACCACTCCAGGCCGATCTTAAGCTAGCACCAAACCTCACAACTTGAACGCCAGCGATTGGATATCCATATGATGTTGCTTTATTCCAAGCTTCATTCGCCGCCCATTTAGGATCACAGTTCTGAAATGAGTGAAGTAAAGTACAAAAAAAACATTAAAGGCTATCTCGTAAAGAGTGTTTACAACAAAATCGGTTTCAAATTGAAAATAATACCTTGTTAGTAATGCTAGCCAAAGCAGCTGAAACAATTCGAGATTGTGTGGACAACGATGGAACTCTAGATGTTTTCTTTGCATAACAAACCACCAAATTTTTATTATGGGAATTGAAGATGTGAGCACATTCACCATAATAATAGTGTGTGGATATGGCATTATAGGCGTTCACCAAAAAATTATAATCCTTGTAAGTACTTTTCATGAAATTCAATACAGTATTCCTGAGATTATCATTTGATTGTCCTGCATTTCTGGCCAGTAAATTACTCATCTGAGATATTACCGTGTTGCGATTTATACCAGTTTGAGGAGTACCGCGACAGTACATAGCATTTAGTTGATTAACATCTGTCTGGGACATCCCACATGTAAAGCATCGACCCGGTTGCTGACTTGGATTGCTTCTTGCTGCAATGGTTTGCTGTTGCCGTCCATTAAAGAAGTTCCCAAATGTATATCTGTACAAGATAATTTCATGTCAGAGTAAGTATAAACAAGTAAATAGGTTTTTTATTCAAGGATAAAAAATGAAAACAAACGACTTACTTTGTGTAATGCATAACTGATCGGTAATCGTAAGGAAATCCAAATGTTGTGATATCCCTTGCTAATTTCTTATCAAAATTATGCGCTTGGCCTAATCAAAATTAAAAATCTCATTTAAATATGTGACGAATTTAAAGAACACACAACAGAATATGAACGATTGACTATAAATAATAAGTTTGCCTAAAGAGAAAAAGGTTAAAATAACTAACCCTGTTGAACGTTGTGGAGGAAAATGTGGACGTAGTTATCCCGGTCTGGTCTTGATTGTTCATGCCAGAAACCTAAAGCATGCATGATCTAAAGGAGATAAATATTGTTCATAACTTATTTCTTTTTTTGTAAAAAACATCTAATGATGATAGCAATACTCGCCTCGTGAATAGCAGTCATTCTGTATTCACACCCTGAACCCAAAGACACTAGTTGTTTTCTTCCTGATCTGCCAACATAACTCCAACATCTGGTACAACAAAAATAGTCATATTACTATCAATCTTTAAGGGTAATAAACTATAACTAATTAAAAAGTTCTGCGCTGTTAATTAAGTTTTTTTTTGTGGGTGAAGAAAAATAGTGAAATATTTCTTTCTTTCCAGCAACGCAACTTTGGAATTGCATCCAATTTGACCATTACTTTTTGCTACAGTATATTGCATGCCTTGATTTAATATTCTTTGATAAACCTTCATATTTAAGTTCCAAAGTTTGCTTGGTAAAATTTAGGAATATTTAGATATGTCCAATTGAAATCACATGTTTCATTTCGAAAATCATCTCCTGGGAAAGAAATTGGCTTTTAAATTTTGGAAGCATACATATCTGTTGAGCTGATATATTTATCATTGGGCTTACCATATGCTTATTCTTCAGTAAATTTAAGCTTGGATTTCGCTTAGAAACTTTACGGTTATGAAAACAAAACTTGTAGATCAATAAACAATATTCCAGTTAACCAAGTTCTTGACGTATATGATTCAAGTTACATTTTTTTACAAAACATTTTGTTTTTGCACTTACGTTGTCTAACCTTTTTTTTTTTTTAGTTTTTCACTAATAGTACCAATATCATGGTTTTTTTTCTCACTTTTAACTTCATTCTTTTCGTAAAAGTCGATCTCCTATAGAGAATTTGCAGAAAATCTTACCCATTTCCCCTAAAAAATGACAAGTAGCTAGTATCTCCAGATCTTTTCGGACGAAAGGTAATACATGTCTTTAATTTGTACTCAGCAATGGTGCTTGAAATCGCAGACCTAGCCGTCGAGCCTACAAAGAATGAAGAAATTGTTGCCAAAACAACTGTACTAAATAAAAAAGATGACTTCTATATGTTAATTGGTCACAAATCATTCCTACCTAAACTTCCTCCAATTTGATATGGAACAGGCAATGTCCATCTCTGATTAGTATAGATTGTTGCATCTTCTAATCTCTCAGATGGTCCTTCATCGCTGGAAGATTTTGTTCCAAATAAAGCTTCTTTTTCTACCTTGCGGAACTTAATGTCTTCATGATCGAGATGATCTCCTTTTTTTGTTCAAGTGAAGTATTAAGGTTATGATATAAAAATATGTCAAGTTGAAAACATGTGTTTCATTTTAACAATCATCTACTGTGAAAGAAATTCCAACAATTCATTATGACTTTTAAATTTCGGCAACATGCATAGACTCATGATTTAGCTTACCATATGCTTATTTTTCAGTTAATCTAAGCCCTGGTTTCTGCTTTAGAGACTTTACGGTTTTAAAAACAAAAACCGTAGGTCAATAAACAGTATTCTAGTTAACACAGTTCTTGACGTATATGACCCAAGTTACTTTTTTACAAAGCATTGTGTTTTTGCACTTACGTTGTCCAACTCGCTTTTCTTTTAGTTTTCCATTTACGTTATCGATATCATGGGAGTTTTTGGAGTCACTTTCAATATCATCGTCTTCGTCACTTTCTTCTTCTTCACCCTTGCGGAACATAATGTCTTCATGATCGAGATGATCTCCTTTACCTAAATCGTAAACAGTGGTGATTTTTCATAAGCGTATTTGGACATTTAAAAACTGGCTATATTTTTTTCGATAAACCTTCATTTTTTTGTTCAAGTGAAGTATTAAGGTTATGATATAAAATTATGTCAAGTTGAAAACATGTGTTTCACTTTAACAATCATCTACTGGGAAAGAAATTCCAACAAATCATCCCAGATATGACTTTTAAATTTCGGCAACATACATATACTCATGATTTAGCTTACCATATGCTTATTTTTCAGTTAATCTAAGCCCTGAGGTTCTGCTTTAGAGACTTTACGGTTTTAAAAACAAAAACCGTAGGTCAATGAACAGTATTCCAGATAGCACAGTTCTTGACGTATATGACCCAAGTTACTTTTTTACAAAGCACTGTGTTTTTGCACTTACGTTGTCCAACTCGCTTTTCTTTTAGTTTTCCATTTACGGTATCGATATCATAGGAGTTTTTGGAGTCACTTTCAATATCATTGTCTTCGTCACTTTCTTCTTCTTCTCCCTTGCGGAACATAATGTCTTCATGATCGAGATGATCGCCTTTACCTAAATCGCAAACAGTGGTGATTTTTCATAAACGTATTTGGACATTTAAAAACTGGCTATATTTTTTTTGACAAACCTTCGTTTTTTTGTTCAAGTGAAGTATTAAGTTTATGATATAAAAATATGTCAAGTTGAAAACATGTGTTTCATTTTAACAGTCATCTACTGGG
This sequence comes from Hydractinia echinata, assembly GCA_030067915.1. NCBI lineage: Eukaryota > Metazoa > Cnidaria > Hydrozoa > Anthoathecata > Hydractiniidae > Hydractinia > Hydractinia echinata. Next base: position 772,651 of record JASGCC010000154.1, read on the forward strand.
AAAGAAATTCCAACAAATCATCCCAGATATGACTTTTAATATTCAGCAACATACATATACTCATGATTTAGCTTACCATATGCCTATTTTTCAGTTAATATTAGCCCTGGTTTCTGCTTTAGAGATTTTACGGTTTTAAAAACAAAAACCGTAGGTCAATAAACAGTATTCTAGTTAACACAGTTCTTGACGTATATGACCCAAGTTACTTTTTTACAAAGCATTGTGTTTTTGCATTTACGTTGTCCAACTCGCTTTTCTTTTAGTTTCCCATTTACGGTATCGATATCATGGGAGTTTTTGGAGTCACTTTCAATATCATCGTCTTCGTCACTTTCTTCTTCTTCTCCTTTGCGGAACAAAATGTCTTCATGATCGAGATGATCTCCTTTACCTAAATCGCAAACAGTGGTGATTTTTCATAAGCGTATTTGGACATTTAAAAACTGGCTATATTTTTTTTGATAAACCTTCATTTTTTTGTTCAAGTGAAGTATTAAGGTTATGATATAAAAATATGTCAAGTTGAAAACATGTGTTTCATTTTAACAATCATCTACTGGGAAAGAAATTCCAACAAATCATCCCAGTTATGACTTTTAAATTTCGGCAACATACATTTACTCATGATTTTGCTTACCATATGCTTATTTTTCAGTTTATCTAAGCCCTAGTTTCTGCTTTAGAGACTTTACGGTTTTAAAAACAAAAACCGTAGGTCAATGAACAATATTCCAGTTAACACAGTTCTTGACGTATATGACCCAATTTACTTTTTTACAAAGCATTGTGTTTTTGCACTTACGTTGTCCAACTCGTTTTTTTTTTAGTTTTCCATTTACGGTATCGATATCATGGGAGTTTTTGGAGTCACTTTCAATATCATTGTCTTCGTCACTTTCTTCTTCTTCTCCTTGCGGAACATAATGTCTTCATGATCGAGATGATTTCCTTTACCTAAATCGCAAAAGTGGTGATTTTTCATAAGCGTATTTGGGCATATAAAAACTGGCTATATTTTCTTTGATAAACCTTCATTTTTTTGTTCAAGTGAAGTATTAAGGTTATGATATAAAAATACGTCAAGTTGAAAACATGTGTTTCATTTTAACAATCATCTACTGGGAAAGAAATTCCAACAAATCATCCCAGATATGACTTTTAAATTTCGGCAACATACATATACTCATGATTTAGCTTACCATATGCTTATTTTTCAGTTAATCTAAGCCCTGAGGTTCTGCTTTAGAGACTTTACGGTTTTAAAAACAAAAACCGTAGGTCAATAAACAGTATTCCAGATAACACAGTTCTTGACGTATATGACCCAAGTTACTTTTTGACAAAGCACTGTGTTTTTGCACTTACGTTGTCCAACTCGCTTTTTTTAGTTTTCCATTTACGGTATCGATATCATGGGGGTTTTGAAGTCACTTTCAATATCATTGTCTTCGTCACTTTCTTCTTCTTCTCCCTTGCGGAAGATAATGTCTTCATGATCGAGATGATTTCCTTTACCTAAATCGAAAAGTGGTGATTTTTCATAAGCGTATTTGGACATTTAAAAACTGGCTATATTTTTTTTGATAAACCTTCATTTTTTTGTTCAAGTGAAGTATTAAGGTTATGATATAAAAATATGTCAAGTTGAAGACATGTGTTTCATTTTAACAATCATCTACTGGGAAAGAAATTCCAACAAATCATCCCAGATATGACTTTTAATATTCGGCAACATACATATAGTCATGATTTAGCTTACCATATGCCTATTTTTCAGTTAATATAAGCCCTGGTTTCTGCTTTAGAGACTTTACGGTTTTAAAAACAAAAACCGTAGGTCAATAAACAGTATTTCAGTTAACGCAGTTCTTGACGTATATGACCCAAGTTACTTTTTTACAAAGCATTTTGTTTTTGCACTTACGTTGTCCAACTCGCTTTTTTTTAGTTTTCCATTTACGGTATCGATATCATGGGAGTTTTTGGAGTCACTTTCA